>PVJA010041522.1:6573-17938 GCA_004027025.1 Myocastor coypus
ACAGGGTCTCGCTATGCAGTTGAGGCTGGCCTTGAGCTCACTTTTGTAGCCCAGGCTGGTCGAACTCACACTGATCCTCCTGCCTCAGCCTCCCAAGTGCTGGGATTACAGGCGTGCGCCACCACGCCCGGCAGCAAGCTTGGATTTAAATTGAGCTTAGGAGCTATAGAGATAGCTCCATGGCACAAGTTCCTGCCCAGCAAGTGCTAAGTCCTGAGTTTAAACCCCGTCCTGCCAAAAACAAAAAAATAAATAAAAGAAACAGAGTTTTGCTGGGCCGAGAAGACAGCTCAGTAGAATAAGCAGTGCTTGTCTGGCAAGCACAAGGTCCTGAGTTCAATCCCTGGTACCACAAAAAAAACAAAACAGCTTGGGGATACATAGTGAGTTGAAGGCCAACTGAATTATATAGTGTGACCCTGCCTTAAACTCACTCCTAAAAAAGTGCTGTCCATATACATCTAAGATACATTATTTTATAGTTAAAAATGAAACATTTATTTTGGTGGTAGGTCTGTGGTAAAGCATATATTTGGCATGGGTAAAGCCCTACGCTCTATCTCAACCACACACACAAAAAAATAGGCTAGGGCTATAGCTCAATGGTAGAGTACTTGCCTAAGAATGCATAAGACCCGGGGTTTGCCTGATTTCAGCCAGATGTGGTGGTGTACATCTGTAATCCTGTCACTCAAGAGGTTGATGCAGGAGGCTCATGAATTCAAAGTTGGTTTGTACTACAAAGTGAGTCTCTGCTTCAAAAACAAAATAAAAAAGCAAAAATTTTAAATTCCTCCAAAATAATTTTTTTTTCTGCAGTCCTGGGGATTCATGAAAGGGCACTCTACCACTGAATTTTATCCACAGACCTTTCTATTTATTTATTTTTATTCTGAAACAGGGTTTTGCTTTATTACCTAGGGCTTCAAACTTGCAATCCCCCCAAGGGTCTCAAGTTGCCCTTGATTCTTTTTTTCCTTAAAATTCTTTATTGTATGTATGTATGTATGTATGTACATACATATTTTGGAGATAGGACCTCATTACATAGTTAAGGCTGGTCTTGAATTTGAGGTGATCTTCCTATTTCAGTCTCACAAGTGTTAGGTTTACAGGTGTATTCAACCACACCTGAGCCCAGGTTGAACACAATGCTTTCACGGATACAACTTCTATTTCTATTTCAATCTAATCTTATATTTTTTTCTTTTCTTTTTGTTTTTGTACTAGGGACTGAACTGAGAGCCTTTCATTGAGTTATATCCTGTAGTCCTTTTAAAACTTTTTATATTTTGATGTCAGATCTTACTAAGTCAGTCAGGTGTCCAAGCTAGGCTTGAAATTGTGACTGTTTTGACTCAGCCTCCTATAATTTAATGTTTAACCTTTAATTAACTATTCTTATTAAAATTTAAGTCATGCCAGGTGTGGTAGCACATAGATAATCCTAGCACTTCAGAGGCTGAGGCAGGAAGATCCCTTGAGTTTGAGGTCAGCCTGGGCTATACAGTGAGTTCAAAGCCAGTCTGAAGCTGGGCGTGGTGGCGCACGCCTGTAATCCCAGCACTTGGGAGGCTGAGGTAGGAGGATCAATGCGAGTTCGAGACCAGCCTGGGCTACAAAAGTGAGGTCAAGGCCAGCCTCAACTGCATAGCGAGACCCTGTCTCCAAAAGACAAAAAAAAAAAAAAAGCCAGTCTGAATTACACAGTACAACTTTGTCTTAAAAAGAAAAAAAAAAAAATATTTTTAATAAAATATTAATCCAGCCAGGTGCATGGTACATGCTTAGTATACCTGTAACCCTAGCTACTCAGGAGGATCAGGCAAGAGTATACCAAGTTGGAGGCCAGCCTGGACAACATAGCCAGATTTATCTTTTTTTTAAGAATTTTTAGCTGAGCCAGCCATAAAAATGAGTGAATAAACAAATAAAGGTTCTGAAACAAGATAAATAAATAAATAAAATAAAATTCTTTAAGAATTTTTATTTATTTTTTATTTTTTTTTTTTCTTGTTTCAGAACTTTGTTTGTTTTATGGCCGGCTCAGCCTGCCCTGAGGGCAGGGCTGGCACAGCATGTGGTGCCGGGGATCGAACCGTGGTCCCTGAAGCTGCCTAAGCTTTCCTAAGCAGGCGCTTTAGACCACTGAGCCATCCTGCCAGGCCCCAGATTTTATCTTAAAAAAAAAGTTTTAAAGACTGTGGATGTAGCTAAGTGGTAGAGTGCTTACTTATCATACACAAGGCCCTGGGGCCAACCACTAGTACCACATACACACAAGAACATCTTTTCCACCACCTTAAATAAATATGCCTTAGCTGGGTGTGGTGGCGCATGCCTGTAATCCCAGCACTTGGGAGGCTGAGGCAGGAGGATCAGTGTGAGTTCAAGACCAGCCTGGGCTACAAAAATGAACTCAAGGCCAGCCTGAACTGCACAGCGAGACCCTGTCTCAAAAAAAAAAAAAAAAAAAAAAAGCCTTGAAGATCATTCTATATAAGTATATAATTATTATATTAGTATAGATGAAGAGATGTCAGTGGTTACTATGCTCTTTAAACAGTTTTCTAAATAACAAATACTCCATAATTAATTTTTAAAAGGATATCAGATAACTTCAGAATGGTTATGACTTAAAATATTCTTTATGTAACCCTGGCAAGCCCAAGGACTTGAGTTCAACCCCCAGTTCCGCAAAAACAAAAAACAAAAACAAACAAACAAATAAACATCAAACTTTATAGCCAGGTGTGGCGGTGCATGCCTGTAATCTCAGCACTTGGAAGGCTGAGAGGAGAATCCCCATGAGTTTGAAGGCAGCCAGGCTACATAGTGAGTTCAAGATTAGCCTCAACTACATTGAAAAAAATTATGTTCAAGTTAAAAAGTAGATTTTTTAGGGTACTCACCCAATGAATTCCAGTAATAAAGACATATCAAGTTCAGGTGGAATACGAAACACTGATTCTAGAACTTTCTTAGTTCTTCCTTTGCTTGAAGGGGTAGTCTGTGGCATAGCTATTTTATAGCAAATAAAAAAGTTGACTTAGAATAAAAATTTCATAAATTGAGGTCTTTGAAAACATAATTATGCAAATTTTACATGTTAATAAAAATTTACCAGCAGTACACTGAACATGGTAGTGCATGCCTGTACTAGTAGCACTTGGGAGGCTGAGGTAGGAAGACTGCTGTGCATTCCAGGGTAGCCTTGGGCTACAGAGAGTTCAATGCTAGCCTGCATTGTACAGTGAAACCCTATCTCAAAAATATAAAAGGGGAAACATTCGCCAGCACTCAATCTCCCTTTCATTAACTAACAACAGCTCATCTATCAAAGGCAGTGACATTAGTGACAAGACCAGGGCCCACTTGCCAATGTAAGGCAGACATGTGAGAGCAGTTTATTAGAGAGAGCTCATCAGAACAGCAAGAATATTTATAGATAATGCTTTATAAACACTGCTATCTACATCCCGAGACACACACTTAGCACTCCATACATGTCATTTCGTTTGATTTTTTTTTTGAGACAGGGTTTCACTGTGAAGTTTAAAGTGGTTTTGAGCAATACGCCTGCCTCAGTCTCCCAAGTGCTGGGATATCAGGTGTGTACCACCATGCCCACTGCTCACTTAATTCTTTTTTTTTTTTAATTTTTATTTTATTTTTCTTGTTTCAGAACTTTTTTGTTTGTTTATTTATTTTTGTGGCTGGCTCAGCCTGCCCTGAGGGCAGGGCTAGCACAGCATGTGGTGCTGGGGATCGAACTGCAGTCCCTGCAGCCGCCCAAGCTTTCCTAAGCAGGCGCTTTAGACCACTAAGCCATCCTGCCGGGCCCGTTAATTCTTTTCTTTAATCATTTATTTGTGTTTATTTATTTGGTACAGGGTCTTGCTACAAAGCTCAGACTCATAATGATCTTCCTCTCTGTCTCCTCAGCCCTGGAGATTACAGGTGTGTGCTGCCACACCTGGCCTTGGTGGCTGATTCAGTGTGCCTGGGGGCAGGGCTAGCATGGTATGTGGTATTGGGGATTGAACTCCAGTTCCTGCACTTGCCAGGCAAGTGCTTAGACATCCAAGCTATCTCCCTAGCCCCCTTAATTCTTATTAAAATCCTATATGTATTACTGCCCCTTTTAAAAAAATAAACTGAGGTTCAGCAGATTATATAACATGCCTAGGGTTACTATGTAGTGGGAAATCAAGATTTAAACCCAGATCTATCAGATTTGTATATTGTGACATTACTAGCATCATAAACAATAATGTTTGAGCAGTTACCATGAGGCAGGTACTATTTTAAGCACTTGTACTACTCAAAGTATTTTAATTTAAATTTTTTTTTTTTTTTTTTTTTTTTTTGGTACCAGGAATCAAACTTAGGACCTTGCATTTGCCAGGCAAGTACTTGTGCCACTGAGCTATATCTTTGTCTCAAAGTATTTTTATTTGTTTTGTTTTTTTTTTCTTGTTTCAGAGCATTTGTTCGTTTATTCACTCATTTTTATGACCGGCTCAGTCCACCCTGAGGGCAGGGCTGGCACAGCATGTGGTGCTGGGGATTGAACCACGGTCCCTGAAGCCGCCCAAGCTTCCCCAAGCAGGCACTTTAGACCACTGAGCCATCCCGCCAGGCCCTGCCTCAAAGAATTTTTATGAAGTGCCATTATTACTGGTATTTTAAAGATCAGCAAAAGGATACTGAAATAATTTTCTAAAAGTCATCCAGTACAGTGGCTAAGAACAAACTCAGACAATTCAACTTCCTTAAACTTATAAATACCCTTAATTCTTATGAACAATCACACTGGGTCACACTGCAGGGTTACCTTCAAAATATTTTTTCTTTGATTGTATAGCTGTGGCCAAAAAGAATTTCACAGGACATGAATTTTACTAGTATTAATCTATAAGTACATTATAGTACACACCCAAACTTACCAGGTTTAGGTACTTCTAGACCTCTTTCTTTATAGAAATCATGCATTTGCTTTTTTTCTCCTAAAAATGATAAAACAGACTAAATTACACTTAAAATGTAACTATTAGTACCAGTGATGCTAGGATTCACAACTATATAATAAAATAAACTTACTTTCCTCTAGATTGATCACTAATTTGTACACTATGTCTTGTAACTGTCGATCCAACCTAATAAAAGGAAAGGATGGAGAATACCTTAGAATGGGTTAACTTATTTTCCTGTGAGAGAGGATCTCTCTTTTCTCAGAGTTGAGTTACTTTTAGGTAGCATTCACAGCTCCTGAGATGCAACTTAGCAGTTATATCTGAGACATACAACCATAAGTACCCAAAGATTCTTGAAGAACAGTTCACTAAATTGTTCCTTGTATACTTATTCCCTTAACAGGGATGGAACCTAGAGCCTTCCACATATTAGGCAAGTACTCCATCACTAAGCTACAACCTCACTCCCCATTTTTAACTTCTGTGTATCACCTACAAGGCACTTTTTTTTTTTTTTTTTTTCATTACAGGGGATCAAACTTGGAACCTTGTACATGCCAGTCAGGCACTTATGCCATTGAGCTATCTCCCTGGCCCAAGGCACTCTTTTATAAAGGGGATAAAAACTTAATAGCATTTGCTGAGTGAATGAAAGTAATTTACTTTTACTATTTTTCTTAGGAAAGAGCATGAACTAAAAATTTGATTAATATATCATGATGTAGGTATGATAGGCTTTATCAAAGAAGCCAGTTGTTCAGACATTATTTCTAAAATTTCTGAATACTATATAATAAAAATAACAAACCTAAACAAGTGAATGAACCTGTGTGATAAGATTAAAATCACCACCCCTCTGGCTTTTCTTTCCTTTTAAATTTCCACCAGATATCATAATGCCTGGTACATAGCAAGGTCCCTACATGCATTTTTTAAAAGAATAGGTAGTTTTCTTCCAACTTTGAAGGAGATCAAGAATTTATTCCTAACTATACAGTATCAAGTTTTCAGAAAAACTATACTTAAAATGATGGTTACTTGTGTATTCCTCTTACCTTATGTTATATAGCGGTTGTGTCTGATGTACTACTATGTTGCATTTTGGACATCTGTTGCTGTAGTAAAAATGTCTTACAATGCAGCTTTTACAGACTGTTGAAAAAAATATTACATTAGAGTGCCTTAAAGACATTTCAAAAATTGGAAATTTCATTCAGAAGTATACTTACAGGTATGAAGGCATTCAGTAATGGTTGTTGCATCTATTAGGTAACCTTTGCAAATGGAACATAAGATGTAGGGAGTCAGCTCAGCGAGATTAATCAGGCGCTGCAAAGCCAATGGAAATAGTTTTAAAACACCAACTGTTGCCTTCTCAGATTATTAAATCAGCTAGATGCAGTCGTTGGCCCTTGCATGCAGTCCCAGCTACTTCAGAAACTGAGGCTTGAAGGGCTGGTGGTATAGCTCAGCGGATTAAGCCCTTGCTTAGGGAAGTACATGGAGCCAGGGTTCGGCTCCTGGCCCCGCTGGCCGCTCTGGCTCACTCTAGAGTGCGCTGAGCCAGCGATGGAGTCTGGGCATGGTGTCGCACGCCTGTAATCCCAGCACTCAGGAGGCTGAGGCAGGAGGATTGGTGCGAGTTCCAGACCAGCCTGGGCTACAAAAGTGAGCTCAAGGCCAGCCTGAACTGCATAGTGAGACCCTGTCTCAAAAAGACAAAAAAAAAAAAAAAAAAAAAAAAAAAAAAAAAAAAAAAAAAAAAAAAAAAAAAAAAAAAAAAAAAAAAAAAAGAGGACACACAAACTGAGGCTTGAGAATTGCTTTGGCTGAGGAGCTGGAGATCAGTTTGGAAATTCAATACGACTGTTTCCAAAAAAACAACATAAACAAAGCCAATAAACAAACAAACAAAAAAACCCTGCTCAGGGATATAGTTCAGCAGCATAAGCGCCTGTCTGGCAAGCGCAATGTCCTGTAGCTTGGTCCCCGCTACAAAAAAACCTAAACCGAAATTTCAAGACTATTATAAACAATGTGTATACCTTGGCTACAACATAGAAACATACCTCCAACCTTTAAAAATGCGGCTGAAAGTTAACAATGCTGCAAAAGAAAAAGCTCCCTTTCAGAGGCGCCCAGCCTCTGGGATACACCCTATGCTGACAACCAGGGGCACGCAAGCCTTACAAATGGGCAAACTTTGCGACTATCACACAGCGACAAAAAGTGAGGTGCCCTCTAAGCAGTCCCAACCCTCTCCCTCGGAGAAGGAAACGGCAGGGAGCGTCCGCAACCCTCGCGGACGCCGCGGCCCCGCTAATTCTCGCAGAATGAGCGAGTGGGCCCCGGGCCAGCCCGAGCGGGAAGGGCCGAGGAGGCCGCCGCGCGGGCGCGGGTCGGCAGGGGCCGCACCTCCTCCTCGTCCTCCGAGTCCGGCCGGCCCCCCTCGAGCCTCAGCGAGAAGTGGCTCATCTCCTCTTCCTCCTCCTCCTCGTCCTCCTCGAGTTCCTCATCCTCCTCCAACTCCTCGTCGTCGTCCTCGAAGCGACCCTTCAAGCGGCTCAGGCTGCGCTCCGGCTGCAGCTCGGGAGGCCGGGCGCCGGAGCAGCCAGGGGTTCCCGCCTCAGGCGGAGGGGCCGGACCGTCCTCGGCTGCGTCGGTCGCCCGGACAAGGGCGGGCGGGGAGACCTGCGGCGGAGGCGACGGGGTGGCAGCGCTCTCGGCCTCCGCGTGGCCGACTGGCCCCGCGGCGAACCCCTCCATGACCGGGCGACACCTGGCGAACTGAGGCGACCGGAGAGCGCGGGAGTTCCGCCAGCTCCGGTCACTGCCAGCGCGCAGGCGCGGGAGACCCGCTGGGGCCGCTGGGAAATGTGGTTCACCTAGGCCAAGGTGTGGCTCAGGTGTGAGGGGCGGGGCTTGCGGGCCACACCTTAAAGAACACTAAGACTGGGCGTGGTGGCGTGCCTGTGTAATCCAGCTCCTGGGAGGCTGTAAACAGGAGGATCACTACGAGTCCAATCCAGTAGTGAGTCCCTGAACACCCTGTAAACCTCTAAAATACAAAAAAAACAAACAAAAAAGACAAAAAAAACCCCCAAAACCATCAGCCACTTTTCCCTTTGACAGATTTGAGGCTTTTCACTGACTTGTACATAATTCACTACTGTTTCTGGCAACGATATTCTTTTTGCAACAACTTGCACCCAGACAACTAAACTAGATGTAATGTGATATGGCTCTACGAATAATGACTGTTTCATGGTTAGTACCCACAATGTGTTTCTTGTGTGGTAATCTTTGGGTTCAGAAGTATTAAGTTATTTTGAAATATGTAAGTTTATTTATTTTGAGGAATTATACATTGTATTGCTACAGCCTAAAACTTCTACTCAAAGACCATCTGTGGTACTCCAACACATGATGAAAAATTATATTTACAGCAACACAGATTTATTGAGAGTCCTCTACTGGTAAGAACTGAGATCTATGCCAACACATCACCTCACTCCATCCCCCAATTTTATTTGTTTACTGATCTATTTTAGGTTTTTTGAAACAAGGTTTCACTGTAGTTCAGGATGGCCTTGAACTCTTGGCCATCCTTCTGCTTCAGCCTCCTGAGTGCTGGGATTCAAGCCACTCACCACCACACACAGCTCCCCAGGTTTAATTGGAGAGAGGTTTGGAGTTGGTTTACATTATGCCTACTATCTAAAATAATGTCTAGTTGAGCTGGGCATGGTGGTGTACACCTGTAATCCCAGCATTTGGGAGGTTGAGGCAGGAGGACCGCTGTGAGTTTGAGACCAACCTGGGCTACAAAAGTGAGTTCAAGGCCAGTCTGGACTGCATAGCGAGACCCTGTCTCAAAAAAAAAAAAAAAAAAAAAAGATAAAAATAAAACAATGTCTAATACTATCAAAGTGTCTGCAAGCCCCATTTTCAGAAGCCAAATTCTCAGTACAACACTGCTGGAGGCAAAGTCACCTTTCTGAGAATATATTACTAAATGAAGTTAAAATTAATTTGAGGCCAAGAATAGTGGCTCACACCTGTAATCCCAGCACTCAGGTGGCTGAGGCAGGAAGGTTGTTGAGAGTTCAAAGCCAGCCTGGACTACAAAGTGAGCTCAAGGCCAGCCTAAATCTCATAGGAAGAACCTGTCTCAAAGAGCAAAAAAAAAAAAAAGTTTCTATTTTATTTTTTAAAATTCAGCCCCACTGCCATCTTTTATTTTACTTTTTTTCTTGTTTTAGAACTTTTGTTTGTTTGTTTATTTATATTTATGGCCAGCTCAGCTGGCCCTCAGGGCAGGGCTGGCACAGCATGTGGTACTGGGGATTGAACCACGGTCCCTGCAGCCACCCAAGCTTTCCTAAGCAGGTGCTTTAGACCACTGAGCCATCCTGCTGGGCCCCTCCACTGACCTTTGAATCTGTGTGTGTGTGTGTGTGTGTGTGTGTGTGTGTATGTGTGTGGTTTTTTTCCCAGTACCATGCTGTTTTATTCACAGTACCTTTACAATTGGGAATTGTGATGCTTCCTGCCCTGTCTTTGTTTCCCAGAACTAACTGCCTTTGCTATTTTAGGTCTCTTCTGGTTCCAAATGAATTTTAGGAATGTTTTCTCTAATTCTGTGAGATATGCTGTTGGAATTTTGATTGGAATTGCATTAAATATGTATAACAAGCCGGGCATGGTGGCACACGCCTGTAATCCCAGTACTCGGGAGGCTGAGGCAGGAGGATTGGTGCGAGTTCGAGACCAGCCTGGGCTACAAAAGTGAGCTCAGGACCAGCCTCAACTGCATAGCGAGACCCTGTCTCAAAAAGACAAAAAAAAAAAAAATAAAAAAAAATAAATAAATATGTATAACAGTTTTGGAAGTATGGCTATAGTCACTATATTGGTTCTTTCTACCTAAGAGCAAGGAATAGCTTTTTTCATTTTATTATTTTTTAGTGTACTTGGTACAGGGCCTTACTTACTACACAGCTTGGACTTGCAGTGTCTCCTGTTTTCAGCCTCCCCAGTGTTAAGATTACAGGCATGTGTCACCATGCCCAATCTCAGTGACTGGCTCAGTGTACCCAGGAGTGGCGCTGATGTGGCATGTGGTGCCAGGGATCAAACCCAGGTGCCTGCACTTGCCTAAGCAGGTGTTTAGTCTTCTAAGCTATCTCTTGCCAGCTCATCCTTTTATTTTCTGATACCCTCTTCAATCTCTTTTAGAATACTGCAGTTTGCGATGTGGAGTTCTTTCATATCCTTCGTTAGATTCCTATGTGTTTCATTTTTTGGGATGATACTGTGAAAGGTGTTGTTTCCCTAATTTCTCTCTCTGTTTGTTATTCCTCTATAAAAATGCAACTGATTTTTGAGTTTTGGCTTCATGTCTAGCCATACTACTGAAATTGTTCATTAAATGCAGCAGTTCTTTAGGGGAGTAATGTCTAGGATAGAGATTGAATACGAGACATTTTCCTAAAGGGTATAAGAACTGCTATGTCTTTATGTATCTATTATCCATCCATCCATCCATCCATCCATCCATCCATCCGACAGGGTCTCACTACATAGTTCAGACTGATCTTGAATTCATTATTCATTATGCAGCTCAGGCTACCTCAAACTTGAAGCTGTTCTCCTGCCTCAGCTTCCCAAGTGCTGAGATTTCTATCATGCCCCACCACAGCTAGCCATAAGCAGTTCTTGATGGACAATACTGGTCAGAGATCAGAAGACCAGAATGCCAGTAGAAATTTGGACAGTAAAGGGCATGCTTATGAGATTTCATTTGGGATGAGCTCTCTGTTGAAATCTGAACTACAGGCCCATTTCATTTTGCCAAAGAATTTGTCTATATTTTGTCCATGTCCTAGAATTTTATGTGAAGTTGAATTTAGATATAGTGGACTATCAGGTATGGCGGCACATGCTTGAAATCCCAGCACCTAGGAGGCTGAGGCAGAAGCACTGCTAAGAGTTCTACGCCACTTCCACCACAGCAACCACTGAAGAACAATAGCCATGGCCCTGTGCTATCCTATGGCCATGGACCTCAACAAGAGTCACAAGGTGACTAAGAATGTGAGCAAACCGAGGCACAACTGTTGTTATAGACACCTCACCAAACACACCAAGTTCATGCAGGATATGATCCGAGAGGTGCTTGGCTTCGCCCCCTATGAGCAAGCAGCACACCATGAGGTGCTCAAGGTCTCCAAGGACAAATGCACCTTCAAGTTCATAAAGAAAAGGGTGGGGGTGCACATTCACATCAAGAGGAAATGTGAGGAGCTGAGCAACATGCTGGCCACCACGAGGAAAACTGCCAAGAAGGACTGGGCCCCTCTAGAATGTTAAAAAAAAAAAAAAAAAAA
>PVJA010041523.1:0-11679 GCA_004027025.1 Myocastor coypus
ACAGATCAGTGATACAGAGGAAAGAAACTCCCAATCTGCTAGATATCTGGTATGAGTTCATTTTCTCTACAATCAAGGCATGAATTTTACAAACAATGGAGGATAAGGGCAGAATATATTTATTGAGGGGAAGGAAGCTTCCGACTGAGAAGGGGGGGGGCACCTGGTGATATGCCAAGGACCCTGCCTCTTCTAGGGATTTTATAAAGCAAAACCATAAGGTTAGGTGGGTCAAAGTTGGAGAAAAATGGAAAATCACAAGATGGGTATGGGGGAAAAAAAAAAAAAAAAAAAGAAAGGAGACGTAGGTAATGGAGTGGTCTGTGTGCAACAAGACCTTGCTCTTCCTGTGGGCTATGTCAGCTTGAGAGTCCTACCATGGAGCTACGCACTTCCTTCACGCACACACAAGCAAGTTGGTAGCTGGGACACAGGGCTGCTTTCCTTCCCTTTTACTATCTCTGTGGACTTCATTCTTCTTTTTGATTCAACCCTCCATTCAGAGATTAACCTTCAGATCTTTACCTTCTCTTGCCAATTGACAGTAACAGTATACTTGAAAATGTTCGCACACGAATTTTTCTAGGCACCACTGTCCACTACCACACGTGGGAGGCTTCTATAGTAAATGGCTGTCATTAGGATTCTGCCACATGGTATCATAAAGAAGCCATTCTTCACCCCTGGGCTCTACATAGCATTGTACCCAGCAGTGCATATGCACAGATTAATGTCTCACAATACTCACCAATAGAATTTTAACCAAAAATGGCCAACAACTTAAGACTTTTGGAGGAAGCCAATGTCAAAAGCACTGCACCAGCTTGAACTGCACTGTGGCTTTTGGTTTACCATGTGGGCACAGTTTCATGCTTAGCGTACAAAAAAAAAAAAAAAAAAAAAATGGGTGGTGACTTTTTCTTCCTTTTTCTTTGGCAGTGTTGGGGATCAAACGCAGCGCCTTGCACATGTGAGGCAAATGTTCTTCCGGTGAGCTGTACTTTACACCCAGCCACAACTCATTTTCGTAAATGTTTCTTAAGCAGTAGACACATCCACAAAAGGTAGAACTACTCATCAGAAGCCCCCAAATCTCACAAAATAGAAGTTTTAGAAAGCTTACTCCATTTTATCAATAAAATTTGAAAATTATTATTTAAATGACAATTTTTAAAAATATGCATTTACAAAGAAATCCACATACTCACTAGCAGAGTATCAGTGTAATCAATTATTACAATATAACTAAACTAAGTTTATATGGTGTTAATAAAATAGTTTATAAATTTTAAGTGCATTATGATCCTCCTTTGTAGCTTTATTTAGCATAGAGGCAGAAGAAGGATGCTTTCAGCTGCACATAATGGAAAACTCAAACCAAACTTATAAGGATAAACTAAATTATTGCACATGACAAAAAGTTGAGAAGTTGGGTTGCAGGGCTGGTTAAGTCAGAAGCTAATGATATAATCAATTCCATTCACTCTCCACTGTTATTGACTTTAGTCCTAGGCTGGTGGCAAATGATAGACTTTCTCCTAGAACAGAGAAAACACATGCTAGAAGTCCCCTGAAATCTTTCACATCTCATTCCTAAGCCATCTCTTGCAAAAGAAATAAAATCCCCCCAAAAAATGCAGCCCCACTTTTAGAACAGACACTAGTTGTCCCTGGTTATGATTTGTGTCTAGGTGTTGTTCTCCGCCCCACCCTGCCCCAAGGCCTCGTGGAGTGACTGCACCAGGCTTCTAGACTTTGCGATCAACTCATGGTCCAGTGCTTGGATTCCAGGTCTGCTCAGATTATGGGGGTGAGTGCTACACCTAGCCCTGGGGCAGATAGCCTGAAGGCAGCATAAGGGGACAGACTTGCCGTCATTGCTGTTCCTCCGGCCCTTTTGCTCTTGCTGCTTTGCTGTTTTCCACCCCCATGAAGTGCTGCCCTCTGCCATATGCCAGCTTGCCTTACAGCCAGCCAAGTATGGACTGAAACTTCCAGTAACTGTAAGCTAAATAAACCTTCCCTGCCTTAATTCTGGATGTTGGGCATTTTGTCCCAGCAACAAGAGAAAAGTAAATGAGACAGCATATAACTCCATAATATTGAGGTAATACTGTTACAAAACTGGGTTTCTGATAGTAAAAAAGGAAATGAATTCTAAATAAAAAAAAAACATTATGCTTCTCAGATATTTAAATCCACATAGTTCAATAAATGTCAATATATGTATCACCCAAATTACTGATATTCTGACTACCGAAGGAAAACTTTCTTAAGCAACTATCCAGCTCCTTCATAAGGATAGTTATAGTAAAGAGCAATCCTTTGTACATTCTCAGGGATGAATTTACCAAATACATACAACCTTGTCACAAACCTCTCACTAGTTTTATAGTATCAGTGTGGCTGTTTTTAACTGTTAACTATTCATTACTGAGAATGCTAAGTGGGCACGGTCAGTGTAAAGATTATTGAGTGACTAAAACATGTAATCTTCTCAAAACAGGGAACTATTTTCTGTATACTGTCATTTATTATTTATTTATTTTTGTTTGTTTGAGACACAGTCTTGCTATGCAGTATAAGCTGGTCTTGAACTTACTATGCAATCAAGGCTGGCCTTAGTGATGAGCATGCCTCAGTCTCCTGACTGGTGGGATTACAGACGTCCGCCGCCACACCTGGAAGTGCTATTTCCATCTGATGTTGTAGCTGCTGCTTACACACATACATGTCTCAGTCCCATCAGTAGTCTATGTGTCATCTAGGTAATGTAACACCTGGCTACTCCAAGTGTATGGTTCTTGGACCATGACTGTCTGCATCTTCAGGGAGCTTATTAGAATGCAAACTCTTTGCTTCATCCAAAATCTACAAAGTCTGCCTTTAACAAGGTTCTCAGGAGAGTCACCTGCACATTAAAATTTGATCAAACACTCCTGCGATGTATACAGTCACTCCTTTGGTTGCTGGTGCCCAGAAATACATGCATAGACATAGGAGGAAATGTAAGAAGTGCACCCGCGGTATGTAACCCACATCACTTTAGCATGTAACTTGAGGAACCAAGTTTATACCATGGATGCAGACAACAAAAGTTCTGTTTATCCTTATCTCTGTTCCATGAATGCAAATAGCGATATTGTTTTCAAACTCATTGGCTGAGACATGAAGGATATCAGACTAATGTCTGATCTCCTCTGATAATATTAAAGAGCCTGAATGTTTGGATACGCACTTGGTGGTACATAGTGGAAAAAGCAAAGATCAGATTTTTCGCTGGAATTATTTAGATAAATACTGGCACTATTTCTACCAAATCTGGACTCGGGGAAACATGGAGGCCCACACATGGCTGGCAGGTTTTATAAATACCCCATGTTAATATTTTAAAGTGATAATAAGGCTATAGTTACAGAGTGAAATCTGTCCCCATGGTTTGATCATGTTAGACAAGCACAGGGTGTACACAGGCTTATCTGCCCCATATTTAGCACTCCTTCTTGGCATTTCTTTCATTTCCTCGAAAAGCCTTTTTCTAGACAAACTTCAGATCAGAAGCCAAAGAAAATTCAGCTCCATTTGCCCTACTCCCCACGGAGCTCCCAGTGACTGAAGGCTTTCATTCCCTCCTCTCCCGCATTAATTCTGGTGTGTATTACTCACCATCTGTGTTTCCCTCGGTTTCACAACGAAAAATTGCCAGATTAGTCTAGACTAAGTAAGTAGGCTGCTGCTTCATCTTTATGACCGGTTGTTTTACTTGTTTTATTTGTTATTATAGCTGTTTTATTTTACTACATACTCTTGAAGAAAACTACCAGCAAAGATTCATAAAAGAATGGTAAATTTTATCAATGCAAGACAGAGGCCAGTAAGATAGCTCAGTGGACAAACTGCCTGCTTTGGTAAGCACGGAGACTAGGGTTCAACCTCCTGCACCACATGCTGCACGGGCCCTGCCCCCAGGCCAGCCACTGGGACCAGGCATGGTGGCACATGCCTATAATCTCAGCACTGGGGAGGCTAAAAACAGCAGGATCACCACGAGTCTGAGCTGTGTAGTGAGACCCTGTACCAAATAACAGCAGGATCACCACGAGTCTGAGCTGTGTAGTGAGACCCTGTACCAAATACATATAAATAAATAAATAAATAAATAAATAAATAAATAAATAAATAAATAAGACAAACCAATACACGCTTCCCAGCACCTTTGCTCTGATTTGCCTTAATCTGCTCTTTATCCCCTTGTCCTCCCACACTCATTCCTATGCTGTTTTTCCTCTGGACAGATGATCACACTCCCCGTTTTACAGAGAAATGTCAAGTTCCCAGATAAGAATTATTCTGGTCCCTGACCTCCAATGGCACGTTCTGTTACCCGTTTTCCCCAGTCTGGACGGGGTTCCAAATCTCCTCTAGCTCCACATTCATCTCTTTTCCTCTACTCTTGCTGCATCTTGTCTTGTGGCTTGAATGACAGTACTGAAAACAGATACATCCACATCCTAATATCTGAAGCCTGAGAATGTTACTTTTTTTTGGAAAAAAAAAAAAAAAAAAGACCTTGGCAGATATGATTAAGCTAAGAATCTTGAGACAAAGAGAGCAGCATGGATTGTACTTGTGGGCCCTAAGTTCAATAATAAGTGTCTGGGGGCAGCAGGATGGCCCAGTGGAACTAAGCGCCTGCCCCCCCAGGGCTGGCTGAGTGGGCCTGAGTTCAGGCTTAGTGGCCCATGTCTGTAATACCAGTCCTGGGGAGGCGGAAAGCAGGAGGATCATTACAAGTCCAAGCTGCATAGTGAAACCCTACAACAACCAAATGCGTTAAAATAATAATGATAATAATAATAGTAATAATAATAATGTGTCCATATACAGTAAAAGTAGAGGGAGAGATGATACAGAAGAGGTGAGGACACAAAGGAAAAGGTGACAAGAACGCAGCAAACATGAAAATGATCACATGCTCTAAGTCCAGGTATACTAGGACCACCCATATTTAGTAGAGGTAGCAAAGCAGCCTCCCTTGATGCAGAGTTTCAAAGAGTTTGTCCCTGTAGATGCCTTGGCTTCAGACCACTGACCTCCAAAACTGTGGAAAAAATAAAAAATAAAAAATCTGTTTTGAGTCACCATGTGTTTGGTAACTCTTGTGCTAGCCGCAGAAAACTAATCTCTTCCTTGCCAAAGCAGGATCTTTCTCTATCAGTTAGTTCACTGTCCTATCCATTTTATTTTCCCCTAAACATTCTTCCTTGCAATTTTCTTCCATCATAAAAAATTTTTGTACTCAAAGCAGTTTGAAAACATTAATTTGTTTGTTTAGTGAAATTCTGTATCATTTGTAATTTTCATTTTTATTACTATATTATATTCTCTTTAAAAAGAATAAGCATGTGATACTATCCATAAGCACAGATGCTAATTGACATTCACATTTATTCACCTTTTCATAAATTATAGCTAAGGCACTGGGCATTTTAATGATATCATAGTAGTCTGGTATCTGGATTTTAGAGACCAGTTTCAAACAAGGGCAGCTGTCATCCTGCTGTATTAATTCCACAACAACTTGCTCAAAAGCAGAGAGATTGAGAACTCCTCCCTGTAGGCCAATGCTCGTCCTATTCATGGCACCAGAGCTGACTCTGTAGATTTTCTTTTCCTGCCTCCTCTCTTGGATTCACTAAAATCTTGAAGCAACTTGACTATTCCCTTGACTTATTTTGTCACTGATGTTTTTTAGTAGTGGTGTCTCCAGGGAGAGATATCTACAGATGGGTCTTCTGCTATAGCACCTGTATGAAAATGTAGATGTGGCTTAAGAATCAATGCACACATTCTTTCAACATTGGACATGGATGGATGCAAGTTTACATCCTACATTACATCCCATGCTGGCTGGACATATTAAGTACTGACTTTATTAACTAGATATTTATTTAGCATTCAGAATAATTTGTGAATTTTTTGTATTTATAAAATTCATACTTGCAAAATGTTAATTTTTTAAGCATTTTACTATTTTTGCTTTATTTTTCTAATTTCCTCAGTGTTCAAAAATTTTACCCTCCCTTTCCTTCATTTTTTTTTTTTTCTTTTGTATGTATTTAGGACAGGGTTGACAGGGTCTACAGGGTCTAACTATATACTTTTTTTGTTGTTGTTGTTTGTTTGTTTTTGTGGGACTGGGGTTCAAACTCACGACCTTGCACTTGCCCAGCAGGCACTTGTGCCTCGGAGCTATCTCCCCAGCTCCCTCTAACTATATACTTTGGACTTGTAGTGAGTCTCCTGTTTTCAGTCTCCCAAGCACTGGAATTACAGGCATGTGTCACCACGCCCAGCCTCAATCACCATCTCAGACAGGGCCAACATAGCAGACTGAAGATAAAACCTCAGCCACTGAGCTCTGCCTAAGCAGGCACTTGAGTTCACTGAGCCATCTGCCTGGCACTTCCTTCAGTTTTATAGAACTGTTTTAGAAGTTTCTATGTACACCTGTTTAACTGTACAAATAAAATGATGCCTTTTCAAAAGAAATCTTTTCATTTATTTTTTAAGCTCTATAACACTTTGTCCCTTGTTTCCAGGTAAATACTTTAAAAACTGACCTACATGCTGCCTTTCCTTCATTACTACTTTGAACATTTCATATTGCTGCACTCAAATTTCTCTATCTACTACCTGTGATAGTTATGATGTGTCAACATGATGGATCAATAAACATCTAGCAGGTCAGTAGAGTGCACTTCTGGATGTTTCTGTGGGATGCATCCAGAGATGATTGGCTTGTAGGCCAGCCAATCATGAAGTAAAATTCCACCATGATTGTGGGTGGTGCCATACAGTGTGTGTGTTTGAAGCATGAGTTAAATAACAGGAAAAGAAAGATGAAGTTCGCTGCATGTTTTTTGAAGCTCCAGTTACCTTGAGTTGTTGTGTCTTTTGTGGCTGCCATTGCCTGTGGATATTAGACTCCAGTTTCTTCAGCCTTCCATTGAAAAGTTATACTAGCAACCTTATAGGAAGTTTCTAGGCCTCAAATTTGGGCTGGCACTGTATCCTCAATTCCTCTTGTTCTAAGGCTTCTACCTTCCTGAAATGCATCATGTTTGCTCCTCTGGCCTTCTACTACATAGCCATTATGGACAACCTACCTCTGATCTTATAAGCATATATATATATATATATATATGCTTATATATTAATTTATCAATTAATTTATAAAATGTACTCAAGGCATCATTACTATAGTCCCACACAAAGTATCTGGTCTTTAAAAAATATTTTATTTTATTTTACATATTTTTATTTTTTATTATTTTTACTAAGAAATAAAAATGAGACAGTTTCAAAACACGTTAGTAGTATAGTCACAATAATTCATATAATGCATAATGTTGTCTTCACAGTAGTTATTCAGAGTACAGGATGCAGACATGGTAATTTTTCCAATCATTATTGGTACAAAAATTTCTTCTCACTGAACTAAGAGAAAGTAGTTGCATATATAGTTCAATATTCCATAATAGTAGTGGGTTATCTTTATCTGCAGAACTGACAATGTCAGAAGCTGCTGATTTAAGCCTTTTACAGCTCAGTATACTAATCTAGCTTTACTTTTTATGCTTCATGGTTAAAGTTTTCTGCTGAATGGTTAAGGAAAAATTAAACCAAAACCTGTATAACAAAACATGTAACTTTTTATCTCCCAAGGTCAGTCAGATCCCCTCAAGATTTACCTAAAAACCATGTACAGCACTTTGTAGAACTATTGTCAGTGTCAGCAATCTGGATGAGTCACAACCATTGCTTGACCAGTTTACTCTCTGTGAAAGCCTGAGGGAATGTTTTCTCTCTAGGTGACTATAGGCGCATTATACATTATCAGTTCCCTTCCTCTGTGGCCCTATAATCTCCTTGATCAGGAAATTTGGGACACCACTGAGTTATAGGATGTTACAGTACAGGTTCTCTTATGTATTGAGTCCTCACTGACCTTGACGGGCTAGGGTCAAAATACTGGCTAACCGTGTAGCCCTTCTTTTCCTCTAATTTTCTCATCTGTAAACTTATACTTAACCTCCAGAAGAGAAGGTTAGTGATACTATTACACTGTAACAAAGGCACTTGAGCTTAACATCACTGTCTTTCTGAGTATCAAACATCTTAGACTCTAATAAATCCCTATGGAATGTGATAAGAACAGTTACATATTTTTACACAGAAATTTAGAAATCTAAGCATATCATATCATACTGATATCTGTGCACTTATGTTTATAGCAGCACAATTTGTGATAGCCAAATCTTGGAAACAAGCAAAATGTCCATCATCTAAAGAATGGTTGAAAAGATGTGACATTTTCATACAATGGGCTATTACTCAAATATAAAGAATGATAAACTAGAAGACTTCATATATAAGTGGGTGTATCTTCAACATATACTCATAAGCAAAATAAACCAGACTTACATATATAAATATTATATAGTCTCCCTAGTATAAAAACTCAAAAGTAGAAATAAAAATGGAAAAGCATAACACAGCTGAATGGAAATGAAGAATGTAAGGGTTAAACAACGAGGAGATTGGAAGCAGAAAAGATAAAAAACATGACAGGAGCAAAACTATGCACTTATATACACAGGATGAATTAGACAATCTTCCTAAGAACCTCCAACAGGTTTTTGACACTAAGGATAGCAATGTGTAACACTAAAACTATGCGTGGAATGCCTGTCATTCTGGTCTTTTAGATGGGTGCTGCTTCTAGTGTAATTTTAATTATTGCTATACTCTCTCAAGTAAGTGGTTGTTCTATAAGAAAATAAAAAGGGTATGAAAAGAGAATAAGGACAAGGAAAAACGTTATAGGATCGACCTGCTACAATTTTAAATTTTATTTTATTTTGAAGAGTAAAAACAAATAGCAGAGTATAACTATTGTGAGGACAATATACGATGCGTCAACTGTTAAAAAAAGAAAGAGAAAAAAATAATGTTTATTGAAAGTGTTAATGTTTAATTGTCCGACCAATCTTATACACTGATATCTATTAATCTAAACTGATCCATGATGAAAATATGCAATATAACCATTGTTAAATTAAAAATAAATAATGAATATACAATACCCAGAAATCAATGAAGAAAAGCTTTATTTGCCTAACACTTTGTAAGTCCATAGTCAGCTGGCTCCAAAAGGGCCAGAGAGGAGTTGCACAGGAGAAATAATCCATGGCAATCAAACAGGTTGGAGAATACATCAGCCCTTTTTATGTCCCTGATATTTTATGCAGGCTACCAACTATAGGATAGATGGGTCACTCAGTCTAAATTCTAGCCAAAGTGTCAAAGGATGGACAGGCTAAACTTTGGCACATGCTTATATTTCTAAATATCTGTGTACAAATGTCACTGTTTTTATCACATTGTATAGGGCTTTATTAGAATGTCAATAATTTATGGAAAATATCAATACCAAGCTAAGTTTAAGATGTTTTGATATTTAGAAAGACAATCATATTAAGCTCAAGCGCCCATGTTTTATTTTTTATTTTTATTTTTATTTTTTTTGGGGGGGACCGGGGTTCGAACTCACAACCTTGCACTTGCCCAGCAGGCACTTGTGCCTCGGAGCTATCTCCCCAGCCCCGTGCCCATGTTTTAGAGTAATAGTATCACTAAGCTTTTCTTCTAGAGGGCTAAGAATATAACTTTACAGACCAAAAACTAGAGAAAAAGAAGGGCTACAGGGATAGCCAATACTTTGGCCCTAGCCCTTCAAGGTCAATGAGGACTCAGGACAGAACAGAACCTGTGCTGGAACATCCTATAATACTCAGTGGTTTCCTAAATTTTCTGTTCAAGGAGATTAAAGGACCACAGAGGAAAGGGACTGAAAATATATAGTGTTCCTAAGGAGAATTGTCTAGAGAGAAAATATTCTCTCGGGCTTTTACAGGGAGCAAACTGCTCAAGCAATGGCCGTGACTCATCCAGATGGCTGACACTGACAACAGTCCTACAAAACACTGTACATGGTTCCAAAATAAATCCTGAGGGGACTTTTTTGACCTTGAGAGGTATAAAAATTATATGTTTTGTTATGCAGGTATTCCTTTAACTTGCCCTTAACCACCCAGCAGAAAAGTTTAAACATGACGCACAAAATGTAAAGGTAGTTTAGTATGGTGATCTGTAAAAGGCTCTAATCAGTAGCTTCCAACATTGCTGGTTTCGCCAGTAACCCATTGCAATTATGGAGCATTTGACTATGTATACAACTACCTTCTCTTAGATCAAATAGAAGAAATCTATTATACTAATAACCATTAGAAAATTTATCATTTCGACACCCTGCAGTGTTAACTACAACGAGGACAGCAATATTCATTGTATCAATTATTGGGAATGTATTACTAACACATTTTGAAACTGTCACAATGTAATTTCTTATTAAAATTAATTTTAAAAATAAAGAAATAAATAAATTCTAGCCAAAAAAAAAAAAAGCCAATAGCAGAAACAGGGTAACATATAATACATGTTACAGATTCTCCAAGCAAGAATAGCTAATTAATAATGGTTCTACTATTTTTATCGTCAAATATCTTGCTCAGATTAATAGATATAGAAATGCAAGATTGGACAAATAATTGAATATAACCGCTGGAGAGATAGCACAGCAGTCTAAAGCACCTGCTTAGGCAAGCTTAGGCAGCCTCAGGGGACTGTAGTTTGATCCCTGGCACCACATGTCAGCCAGCTCCACCCTAAAAAAATTGAATATTACTTTCTTTCAAGAAAGCTTGGGCTAGAGATGTAGTTCAGTGGTACAAGTTCCTGCCTGGCAAGCATGAGGTCCTAGTTTGATTCCCAGTACCACACACACACACACACACACACACACACACACGCCAAAAAAAAAAAAAAAAAAAAAAAAAAACCTATTTAAAAAGCCTTAATTTTTTTTGTCTGTTTTTTAATTTTTAAAATTTATTTTAATGAGTATAATAATAAATGATAACACATTAGGAATGCTACACATTTAGAAGACCAAGATGAGACTATTCAAGCATGGTTTTTGTATTACACATTGTTGTCCTCAATGTCATTGCTTAGATCTCAGGTAGCAGCACATAGAATCAGGAAAGGTGAAAATTCTACATATTAACTGCTATTTAAAAAAAAAACTGATGGAAATGATTATTATTATTATTAATTATTATTTTGTCTTTTTGAGACAGGGTCTCACTATGCAGTTCAAGCTGGCCTTGAGTTCACTTATGTAGCCCGATCCTCCTGCCTCAGCCTCCCAAGTTCTGGGATTTACAGGCCTGCGCCACCATGCCCCAGCACTGATGGAAATTATTAGCACAATAATCTCAGCCATCCTGTATACATACTTGCATGTTTTCCTTTTTCCAGTCTTATCTCATTTCTCTCATCTTTGTTGTATGATCGTTAAGTTTCCCACTCAAATGGGAATGAGAAATTCCCAAAATTATTCTCCTCAGTTTTCTTAGGAGTCTCCACACTGTTTTTCATAGTGGTTGTACCAGCTTACATTCCCACAGAGGAGAATGGTTCTTTTTTCACCACAGCCTCATTTGTTATTAGTTGATTTCTTTACGGTACTCATTCTTTCTGGTACTCATTCTT
>PVJA010041524.1:0-17823 GCA_004027025.1 Myocastor coypus
AGCTCCTCATCATAAATACTAAAACATCTGAAGCAACTGTTTAGTATTTAGTAATTCTTAGAGACGGAATGAATGGTCATGTACAATGTGGTTGGTATCTTCTTTTAACTCTCATACAGAGGACATATGAATGAACCTGATGTATCAGCACCTGTTCTATGCTCCAAGCTAGATTTCTCTATTTCCAGATTAGCTTTGAATTTCTGCCTCTTGTGCCACACTCATGGTTACTGTCTTTTTCCTTATTTTTAATCCACTTTTTGGTAATGACAGTTAAGTCTAGAACCTTTGCACTGAGCTACTTCCCCGGCTCCTTTTTAAATTTTTTTTTTATCTTCAAATAAGGTTTAGCTAAATGACTAAATTGCCCAGACTGACCTCAAATTTGTAATCCTCCTACCTCAAGGTATTGGGATTATAGATGTATATATAACATGCCCACGTTATTATTATTATTACTGTCTTTTTTTTTTTGCGGGACCAGGGTTCGAATTCACAACCTTGCACTTGCCAGGCAGGCACTTGTGCCACAGAGCTATCTCCCAGCCCCTTTTTATTATTTTTTTAAAATTTTATTTATTTTATGTTATGGCTAGTTCAACCTGCCCTGGGGGTGGGGCTGGTGAAGCATGTAGCGCTGGGATTGAACCATGGTCCCTATGGTTGCCTAAGCTTGCCTAAGCAGGCACTTTAGACCATTGAGCTATTTCGCTGGCCCAGCAATGCTCACTTTAGCTCAACAATTTTTATCGATATAATTTAAATGCTGCTTCCCTTTGTTTTATTTTTTTTCTTTATTTTTTTAAATTTAATATGTATATTGTTTAAATTTAACAATGGTTATATTACATATTTTCATTATCAGATCAGTTTAGATTAATACATATAGGAGATTGATCAAACAATTAAACATTAACCCTTTTAAATCAACATTACTTTTTTTTTTCTTTTTCTTTTTCTTTTCCCTTTTCTTTTTTTTTGAAAGTTGACATATTGCATATTGTCCTCACAATCGTTCTACAGAGTACAGTGTGTAGGCATGACCCACCTCCTTATTGATGTTGCTTAGAAAAAAAAAAGAAAAGGAAAAGAATATACTTCTCTTTGGACTAAGAGGAAGCAGATACATACACAGTCAAATGTTCTGCAATTGCAGTGGGCCACCAGTGAAGCTTGTGATGTTGAAGGCTATTGAATCTAAGCCTCCTAAAGCTCATCTCACCAATCTAGCTCTGTGTTTTATTTTTTTAATATTTATTTATTTATTGGTGGTACCAGGGATTGAGCTTAGGACCCTGAGCTTGTCAGGCAAGCAGTTATCCCACTGGGCTATCTCCTCAGCCTGCTTCCTACTTTTAATCTATTTTATTTTGGTATAAGGTTCTGCTATGTAATGTAGCTCACAGCTTGGACTCACAGTGATCCTCCTATCCCAGCTTCCCCAGCCCTGGGATTGCAGGCATGCACTGCCATACCTGGTTTTGGTGGCTGGCACAGCATGCACTACTGGGGATTGAACCCGGGGTCCTTATGCTTTCTAGGCAAGCACTTGGACTTCCAGGCTATCTCCCCAGCCCCAGAAGCTGTTTCCTTCTAAAACACTCTTGGATCCCTTTTATTTTTGACATTATAGATGAGAAAAACAAGGCCCGATGAGGTTGAGTCATGTGAAGTTTGTGTAACTGTTCGGTGGTAGAATTAGAACCCTGGTCTTCAATCTCGTGATACCCAGGGCCACAGATGCTCTCAAAACATGACAACTAGAGACTGGGTCATGTCCCAGCCTGGGCCATGGTCATCAGAAATCCCAGGACAGCTCTGCCCTGAGCATCTACAACGCCTTCAGGCTTGTGAAGTGCTTCAATCTGGCTTCCCCACCACGTGGGTTATGTAAAATGAGTCACATGCCCTGAGCCTCAGTCGCTCATCTGTTAAATGTCAACTTCTCCTGGCTACTGTGTGAGCTCCCTAATGAATCAGGCGAAATAAACGATAATAAACTAGCAAGGTATTAAACAAATGAGAAATGATTACTTTTCTGTTATCACCAGGATGATTACATACCTGCCTTGCTTCTAAGAGGATTACGGGACACTCGATTTTGTAAATAATTTGTTTTGAGAGCGGTGGTGAAGGCGGACGCTGGCCTTGTACCAGCCGCAGAACTGAGAACATTCCTGCCTTTTCCTGCCTTCTCTGGTGTGCAGGTTTGATCTCGCTGAATTTGCTGCCACTGGCAGACCAGCCAGCAGGCAGGCACAGCGGGGTCCTCACTAGAGGCAGCAACAGCCAACACCGACCAAATACTGAAGTTGGCTGGCTTTGTCTGCCAAGAGGCTCTTCCCTGTGTCCCTTCGCCTGGCTCAGGCTTTAGCAAGTCTTCCCTGTGTCGTCTAAAACTCCCCCACAGCCACCCATGAGGTTTGCCTCACCTGCGAGGCCTACGATGTGGGGACTGGGCCTGCCCTCTCACCCAGCTCGGGGTGGAGAAGATCCTCTTCTCACAAAGAACACATCTGCTGGGACCATTCCATTCCAAGCTCTGCGTGTTTCCAAGCAGGGCCCTGGAGAACAATGGAAAACTGGGGGACAGGGCACACAGGGCCACGGAGGGAGGGACAATGATCAGGAGTGTGGAGACCCGGACTGCTAAGAATGCCTGACCGAGATTAAAGACAAGACAGAGATCATTTTGAAGGAAGGGCCCTCCGCCTCGAGTGGGCAAAGAGCCCTCGGCGTCTGGCTCACATTGCTTGTGTTCGGCGGAGGTCACAGAGCAAGCAATTAGGTTGATGGGAAATTCATCTGTTTTTCATTACTTGCAAAGCGCACCCAGGTATTTCTCTAAATGAGATCTCAGCTGTTGTTGACTTCTCTGGAACTTGCGATGCACCTGCACGCCTGCACGTTGCCAAAAGGGGAACGGCTTGCTGTCCCCTGCATGGTGTCGGCACAGAAGGTCAACCGGGTTTCAGTCCGTGCGACTGGTTTCCCACGAAGGAGTGTGAGGGTGCCCACCTTTCTCCCCACCGCGGCTGGAGGCTGCACGTCGCCATGCCCCCTGATGTGGCCCGCATGTGGCCTGCAGCTGGCAGGCAGCTCTGAGCCTGAGAAAGGCGCTGAGGTGGAATGGGTTCTGCTACCAGTCTTTTCTCATTTTATGAATTGAGAAATATTTCCCGCTCCTTGCTTCACAGGAGATTAAATAGGAAAATGAGTAAGAAGCGCAATGAGGTAAGCGGGGCGCCTCCGGAGCTCAGCTGCTGCGCCTGGCTCTACGCCTGTGGTCCTCGGCCACAGTGACCTTAGACTTCAATCTGGCGCTCAGGGCCACCTCTGGGGACCTCCTCAGAGCAGAAGTGTAAGAGCTAAACTTTCCACCTAGGCGACCTTTTATCTCCACAGGATTGTTTTCTGTGCCAAATAGACCAAAAGGACGGAAGGCCACTGAGTTCTTTTCTTAGCTCTTACACAGCCAACGTTTCAGGAAACCAAACTTGTGAATGGGACCAGAGGGGATTTCAGTGTGTTCTGCGTGCCTGCAGATAAGGTCAGGCTTATGTGAGAACCTCAGTATGGTGTGATTCCAGAGGTTCAGGGATACCCTTGTCTGAAAACCTTCAAACCCATCTATCTGTTCACGCTTGGAAACCCATCAGAGTTTTATTTCTTTGGCAAAAGCCCAATGTAGGTTTTTATCTTCTATAATGCTGTACAGACAACACATCAAAGTGCACAAATTGTACATATGAAACCATAGTGGCTCAGTGGTAGAGTGCTTATCTAGCATGCACTAGGCTCTTAGTTCAGTCCCACCGCTGCAAAGTACATAAATTAAACAACAAAATAAATATCAGCCACCTTAGTATGAATGGAGTAAATCAATACTTTGCTGAGATTAGGTTCTGATGGAGAGAAGACTAGAACCAGAAAGAAAGAAAGAAAGAAAGAAAGAAAGAAAGAAAGAAAGAAAGAAAGAAAGAAAGAAAACAAAAGGAAATCTGGCATGGTGCTGCACATCTGTAATCCCAGGAGGCTGAGGCAGGAGGGTCACTAGGAGTTCAAGGCAAGTCTGGGCTACGAAGTGAGTTGAAGGCCACCCTGAACTGCATAGTGAAGCCTTTTCTCAAAAAGACAAAAGACAAAAGAAATGAACACCCAAAGGAGAGATCGTTCTGCCTGATTCTGTGTACAGTGCAAATCAGTCATTATCTGGCTGGGCTGGGAGCAGGCACAAGGCTGAAGTTATGAAGGGGCCTGAGGAAACTTTGGGAGTAATCAATATCTTGATTTTGATGATGGAAAGAATACAGGTGTCAAAGTATATCAAGTCATGTACTTTAAATACATGCAGGTTACTGTGTCAGTGTATTGGACTTCCATCTCTGTGACAGATTAAATCAGTTTATAAAGAGAAAAAGGTCGTTGGTGGGTGTGGTGGCTTGCACCTGTGATCACAGCCATTGGGAGGCTGAGGCAGCAGGATTGCTGTGAATTCAAGGTCAACCTGAACTACACAATGAGACTCTCTTAAAAACAAAGAAAAAAAAAGGAGGAAAGGTTTGTTCTAGCTCATTGTTTCAGAGATCTTCATGTGTGGTCCTTTGCCCCATGGTGGTACAGTACCTCATGGAGAGACTATGCCTCAAAGGAAGTGGCTCACTTCATGGTGACCTGGAAGCAAAGGGAGAAAGAGGGTTCTGGTCCCAGTAGTCCCTTCGAAGTCATGCCCATCCCCCAATATCCCCATTCCTTCTACTAGGGTCTACATCCTCTCCATATTGCCACAGGCTGGTTTTAAATTATAGCAGTGGGTTACACTTCAGTAACACCTTTACATCCTCTCCATATTGCCACAGGCTGGTTTTAAATTATAGCAGTGGGTTACACTTCAGTAATACCTTTTTTTTTTTTTTTTTTTTAAAGAGCGAAAACTCCTCAAAACTAACACAATGTATCTGCCAAATCTCATGTGCCTCTGGTGAGTTTTGGTAGAAACAAGTGTTTTCCAGGATGACACTTGGGCTTCTTCAGAATCAGGTTTTCTCTGTCAGTTGACAGGACTGAGTGAAATCCCAAGATGACTAAGCTGTGAGATTCAAATGTCTTAACTGATATGAACTCATTATGGAAATGTGAAGGGTTTGATACAAGAATAAGGTTGGTGTATTATTAAGGCTTTCAGAAGATAATCAGTTTATAAAGAGGAAAGTTATTGTGGCTTATGGTTTTAGAAGTGTCAGTCCATAACCAATTAGCTGCATCATTTTGGGACTGTGGAGGCACCATACATTGAGAGGTGAGTGCCAGGCAGAAGAAGCCTGTTCATCTTATGGCACAGAAGCAACAGAAAGTGAAAGAGACCAGAGGCTACACCCCTGGAGGGCACCCTTCCCCCCATAGTGTGACCTAAGAGCCCTTAGGGCTGCCAGTGCTGAGGGCTGAGTCTCCAGCCTTCAGCACACGGGCTAAATTTAGGGGGAACTTCAAAATCCAAAGCAAAGTGGCCAGAATGATGAAGTAACTAGCACATATAGAGATACTAGCTATAAAAAAAGGGAGCAGAACCCCGGCACGTAATTTCTTATGTCTGAAACTCCATTACTAAAGGGGACTCTTTCAAGAATCAAATCTATAGTAAGAGCTCTTGGGAAGAAAAGTATGGAGGAGGAGAAGACCGGTGAAGGGAATTTCCCAGAAAGTAGAACACAGACAGACATAGGGATAGGAAGGAATGGATGGGATGTTTATCCTCAGGTCTAAATAACATGAGTTTCTGAAACAAAACAAAAGAAAGTCAAGAAAATACTCCAGAACCAGAGGACATGAATTTTAAGAAGGAAAGAGCCACTGAATGACCAGAGCAATAAGAATATTATTGCTAAATTTCTTAACATGGGAGACAGGAATCTTGCATGGCCAAAATCAGCACCAGGGATCATAATGGCTTTGACCTTCAGCACTGGAAGCTACAGCACAGCGCTGTGCTAATGAGGTTCTGAGACAAAGTGACCTCTTACCTAATGCTCTACTGTTGAGTGTGAAACAATTTCTGACATGCAGGATTTTGAAAATTTATGTTCTGTGTACCCTCAGGAAACTCTTGGAAGATATACGTGATGATACACACACACACACACACACACACACACACACGGGGGAAAAAAAGCACAAAACAAAAGCCATGGGATCCAGGAAACAAGCAACCCAACACAGGAAAGAGGCCAAGGAATCCCCCTGCCTCCCATGATGGTGACAGGAAGTCCCCCGGTGCCAGGGCAGGAGTCAGGCTCCAATTTGCAGAGATCTAGATGACGGGTCGTGTTTAGGTGATAAGAGTGACCGGTGATAAAACTTTAGAAAACTTTAGAAACTAAGGGAATGAGAAAACACGATAATCAAAAGGAAAACAGGGAGCCGGGGAAATAGCTCAGTAGAATAAGCGCTTACCTGGCAAGTGCAAGGGCCTGAGTTGAATCCCTGGTCCCCCCACACCGGGAAAAAAAAAGAAAGGAAAGGAAAAGAGGCTAGAAAGGAAGAGCAACCAGTCTACAAAAAGGTTTTGCTTTGGCTGCATTGATAATCATGAGTACATTATTGGATCTAGCAAAAATTTAAACTTGAATTACATTGGGAGCGAGGGGAGATGAGGAGAACGTGCGAGCGAGCATGCATGCGTGCGTACGTGCGTGTGTGCGTACGTACGTGTGTGTGCGTGTTTGTATAGGGTGCAAGTACCAAAACAAAGTCTCTAACTCCTTATTTCTCATACCGGGAAATCAACAGATACTGCCTAAACCGAAACTTCAGGAAGTAACGCCATAAATATGTCATTTCGAGATAAGTAAATTCCAAAAATTAAACAAGTTGAAAGTGGTTCTTCTAGGGAAAGGGAAACAGAGCCGGGGTGGGAAGAAGGAGGCTGAGAATCGCTCTAGACTTAACAGGCCCTACAGAAGCGGCTCCCTCCTTTTCCCCTCTTGCTCCCACGGTTCTGAGGCTTGAGCCCAGGCCTCATCTGTGCTGGGTAAGCCCTGCACCACGGAGCTTCCCCTGCAGTGCTTTTACGTTTTTAATCTGGAGACCATCTTATTGAGCTGTCCAAGCCGGCTTCAAACTTGTGAGAGATGGTCCTTCCTCCACCTGTCAAGGAGGCAGGATACAGCCCTGCAGGTTCACTTTTCAAACTATGCCTGTATAACTCTGATAATGTTAGAATTAAAAAGCACGCTGGGGGCTGGCGAGATGGTTCAGCAGTCTAAAGCGCCTGCTCAGGCAAGCTTAGGCAACTGCAGGGACCGTGGTTCGATACCCGGCACCACATGCTATGCTAGCACCACCCCCAGGGCAGGCTGAGCTGGCCATAAATAAATAAATAAATAAATAAGCGTAAGTGCCTGCCTGGCAAGCACAAGGACCCGGGTTTGATCCCTGGTACTGCATGCCGAGCTGGGCCAACCTCAGAACCTCGGTCACCAAAACTGGGGGTGTAGGGGCCCATGCCTGCAATCCCAGGCTGGGGAGGCGAAGACAGGAGGGGATCACCACGAGTTCGGTGTAGAGAGGCCCTTGTACCAAATACATGAATAAATAATTTTAAAACTTTACTAAAAACAAAACAAAACAACAACACGGCAAGGTGTAGGGGCGGGGCATGCCCAGGCTGTGCAGCCGCAATGCGACCCGTGCTCCACAGGGCAACGCCAACCTGCTGGTTCTCAGTGTTAGCAGTGGCTGCGGACTCCACCTGTGCACAGAGGAAGCTGCTGGCCTTTGAAAAGCAGTGGAGGCTGAGCCCTCCCAGCCCCGACTGCTGCCCCAGGTAGTCTTGAGTTGAAGTCTTATTTGTCTTACCTGGAGAAATTAGATTCAAGGAGTGATAAAGTTTTCATAGGTGAGTGTAAGTAAAATACCGGAGTAGGCCTAGGCCAGTTGCTTCAGATCTTCATCTGAAGAGGAGCAAGGGGCAGAAATGTAGCAAGGAGCACAAAGAAGCTCCCCCCTCCTGGCAGTGGAAAGAGACTCCAGCTTCCAGAAGGGGGAGAAGAATGAGGAAGAAATCGTGCTGGGCAGGGCAGAGCTGCTGGATCTATCTGGGCTGGCACTATGGGAGCCTCACTTGGGTTATCCACCTGTGTCTCCCATTTCAGCCGATGTGGGGTGTGGTGGTGCATGCCTGTAAACCCCAGAAACTGGGAGGCTGAGGCAGGAGATCACTGTGAATTTGAAGCCAGCCTGGGCTACATAGTGAGTGAGTTTAAGATCAGCCTGTACTATAAACTGAGATCTTGATGAAAGAAAGAAAGAAGAAAGAAAGAAAGAAAGAAAGAAAGAAGGAAGAAAAGAAAAGGAAAAAAAAACAAACAAACCAAAAATCCAGTGGAAACTGGAATTTCTGTTTTAGGACATTAAAAGAGTAGAGTGTAGCATCTGAGCCCGAGATCTGCTGTCAGGTTCTGCTATAGCACTGGCACGGTGCAAAGATAAACCATCACAGGAAGCTGCAGGACCTTCAGTGGGCAGAGCCAGATCTCAGTCCAAGAGAACTCGCAGCGCAAAGCATCCTCCACACTAAGAATGAAAAAGCCTGGCAGCCTGAATCCCTTTCCCACCACTTCCTGTTTTGCAGCTCTGGCTAAGACCCTTGTGACTCACATCTGACACTGTCAAAGGGACTAACTAGGTGCCACCAAGGGTTCTTTCCTATCATGCAAGACAGCAAACTCCCTGAGGGCAGGAACTCTGTCTCCTTTCTTTCTCTGTCCTCAGTACCTAGCACAGCGCCTGACACACAACAGGTGCTCAAGATTTCCTTCCTTCCACCCTTCCATCTTTCCTTCTTTCCTTCCTCTCTCCCTCCCTTCCTCTCCCTCTTTTTCCTTTCTTTTCTGGTGTTGGGAGCCCAGAACCTTACATATGCTGGGCAAGCACTCCACTACTGAACTGCATCCTAAGCCCCCCAAAAATATGTCTTTAATGAATGATAAGGAAGATAAACACAATCAGTTTATTAGACTGGGAGATGACCTCGCTCAATGCTTTAGTTTCACAGATGAAAAAACAAAATCCCAAGAAGTTAAAAAAAAAAAAAAAGTTATGGTCATCAAGCTAAGCAGGGATCAAGCTGAGATTAAAGCCTAAGCACTGCAGGAGCTCAACTGAGGTAGAGGGGGTAGTCTAGAGTGGGAGGGACAGAGCTACTCTTTGAATATTTAAAGGAGAACTTCGGGGTAACCAAGGATTCTGAGATAATCAGTGACATTTGTCGGTGAAGCAGGACATAGTAAAAACCACATCCAGAGCGGTGTTCAAATCCAACCTCTGCTACTTACCTGGGTGACACTGGTCTAGCTACCTAATCTCTGTTTCTTTCTCTAGAAAAGACAAAGTATCTATCTTATGGAATTTTGGTTAAAATGAAAGTATTTGTCAAGCTATCATCTCAATATCATATTGTTTGGCTGGGATCTACTGGGCCAGGGTCCTTCCTAAGTAATAGCCCATGTACTAACAAAGAAATGTAGTTTGCTGATAAACATTGTTTTATCTAGCTCGCTGACACACTGAAATCAAATAGCAGAACCTTAAAAAGTGGGTAAGTTTTGGTGGCATAGGGCAGGAGGAAGACATGGGCAGTTAGGATCCAAGAGGACACAGTGCCAGGGCTGGTCTCTTGTAGCCCAGGACAGATACCAGATAGTGAGGCTGAGCAGGAGAACACCCCAGGAGCTGGAGGCCGGGAGAACCTGCCAATGTCAGAGGTCCCTTTCCTCGCCTGTCACCTCTGCGCACCTGGAGGCAGTGCTAATGCCACATGAGATCATGATGTGAAAAAAAACCTTTAAGAATCATCAACCATCATTTCTACAAATAGACAGATTATCATTCTGTGTGTGTGTGTGTGTGTGTGTGTGTGTGTGTGTGTGTGTGTGTGTTTTGCTGGGGATTGATCCCACAGGCTCAATCCCAAATTAGGAATGTACTTTACCACTGGGATTCTTTCCCTGTCTTAAAAAATGTCGTCTCTTGAGACAAAGTCTCACTAAGTTGCCTAGGATGAGATTGAAACTTGGAGTCCCCCTGCTTCAGCCTCCCAAGTAGCTAGCATTGTAGATGTGTGTCACCACGTGGCTGCTGTCATTCCTTTCATTAGAGTATGGGTGAGGGGACAGGATGTACACTTATGGTAAAGCTTTACCCACTGTTGGAGGCTAAGCTGTACCTCCTAATTTATATGTTGAAGCCCTGACTACTTGGTTATCTTCCAAGATAGGCCTTTACAGGGGCAATTAGGGTAAATGTGGCCCTAAGGGTAGGGTCCTGACTCAACTACATACACAGAGAAAGGCCTTCTCAGGACACAGTGAAAAGACCCAGGAGAGAGGCCTCGGGTGAAACCAGTCCTATGGACACCTTCGCTTTGGACTTCCAGCCTTCAGACTGTGAGAAGCCAGCTGGTCTGAGGCCTTTCCCCAGGATGGCCCCAGCAGAATGATACTCGCACCTTACAGTTTTGTTTCTTTTTCCTCCTTTCCTCAAACAGGTTGTCTTCCTACTGAGAGACTGCTTGGAATGAGCTGGATGTTAGGACCTTGCCCTGGGTCCTGACAGATTCTGATCCTGAGCTGTAGGGTAAATGCAAACCAGTTCTGTCTGCCCTTAGACACCCAGTTTATCTTCTTTTTGCCTCTCCACCATGGCCTGAAGCTCAACCCAGTGATGAGCTGCTTGAAGAACTTTTCATCAAGGAAAGGATTTATTTAGGCCTATGGCTTTGTTTTGCTTGACTTTTTTGGGGAGAGGGGGGGTTCTTTTTCTTTCAAGACAGGGTCTTACTGTGTAGCCCAGGCTGACCTAAAATTCACAGCAGTCCTCCTACCTCAGCCTTTCGAGTGCTGGGATTAAGGCATGAGCCACCACACCTGGTTGTAGGCCTGTGATTAAACTTAACTTCCTACTTTGATAGGTGCTGGGTAAATTGAATAATGATGGCTTAGAAAGAAAGAACAAACCTGTGAAGTTAATTTATGAGGAATAATGCAGTTACCAGATTTGGTTTTCTATTTCTGACAGAATTCAAACTCAAGGAAGCCCACACAATTACTTTTGGAGCTCCCAACCAAGGTATACACGTGCCTTACAAAATTAACCTCACAGGTTTATTCAATTAACAACTTTTCTTGCTCGCCTATTACATGCTAACCTCTATGAGAAACCACAGAGATAAACAAGAGGAATAAAGCAAGCATGGATCCTATCTTTCTAGAGCGTACAGCTGAGAAAGGGAATACAGACAGGAGTTTGAGGTTTGAAATAAAACTCTTTGGCCAGGCACTGAAAACCCAGCTCAATCTGGGACCACTGAACCCCCCCAGATACCTTCTACCCCCTACTCGGTGTCTAGTCACAACCAAATGACCCACAATGCCATCCTTTCCTACGCCTTAGGCAGACCCTATCCATCCAGAAGGTATAGAAGGCAGCCTCTACGATAATGGCTGCCTCTCAGTATTCAGCTTCCTTGTTTGCAAGCTCACGAATTGATTCTGCTGAAAACATCAATGCAGGCAGCCCGGTGCTGTGTGCCTATAGCCCCAGTGCTCTGGTAGAAGAGTGAGGGAGAAGCACAAGTTTTAGCTCGGTCTGGGCCCGTAGGGACTCAGGGAGATTCGGTCTCAAAATAAAATATAAAGGGCTGGGGATGTAACTCAGTGAGAAGCCCTGGTTCATTCCCTAGTACCACAACCAACCAACCAATCAATCAATGCTTCTTGATGTAACAATAAAGGTATTACTGATAAGCACGCCGGAAGTTCCAACTACCATTAAGTCGAAATGCATTTAAGCACTTCACCTAGCAAACATTGCAGTTTCTCCTCACCTTCCGTAAATGTCCTCAGGACATTTCACTCAGCCTCCAGCTGGGGAGCATCATCTACCACAAAGCCTATCTTATAATAAAGACTTGACTACTACTTAACTGGATTTCAAAGGGGAGGCAGGGAAATAGCTCAGTAGAATAAGTACTTGCAAAGTGCAAGGGCCAGTAGTTCAATCCCCGGTCCCGTAAAGGAAAAAAAAAAAAAGTAAGCCAGAATGGTTTTACAGGTCTGTTTTCACACCACCCAAAGCTGAAAAATAAAACCTGTGACACTGAGCACCATGAGTAGAGCAAAAGCGGCAGCAAGTTGCTTCTAAATTTAGGCTAGAAAAGGACTGTGGTTTCCATTTTAGTTTCTCTGTTTCTTAAATCTCTCACCCCGAGAAAAGACAGCACCAAATCTTGCATCCCGTGTGTCTGAGCGACCCAAAGACCACTTCCACCAGCTTGAAACCAGACTCCCTTCCACCTTGGAGGGGCCTCTCAGCTGGGAGCTTGATCACAGACCCACAAGAGACCCTGAGCCAGAGGCACCCAGCTAAGCCGCATCTGTATTCTTGACTTGCGGAAGCTGTTTGCTAATACATGTTTATTGTCCTAAACCACTAAATATTAAAGTAATTTTTTATGCAGTAATAGACAACTAATTCCCATGGGGCACTGTGATACACAGCAATAAATAACTAGCAGACAAGACCTGGCTTGAGCTCCTCTTTTTAATTTTTCTTGACTTAGCTTTGCCCAGAGAATGCCTCATTTGAACCTGCTGTACACTTGTTCTTCTTGCTGGTCATTTTGCATATTGGCGACATCGGTTGCCTTCTGTCCTCTGTGGTTTTTGTAGCAGTTTAAATTTTTGTGTCCCTGTTCAAGGCCTGTGTTTAGCTAAGCAGAGATAGAGGGAGGGAGGCTTTGAGAGGTTAGGACAGGGTTTAAGAAAGGCTTTTCCTGAGCCAGAGTGTGCTGGTGCATGCCTAGAATGTCAGCACTTGGGCAGCTGAGGCGGGAGGATCACTGTGAGTTCAAGGACAGTCTGGGCCACATAGCGAGAGATTGTCTCAAAAACCAAACAACCAAACAAAAGGACAACAGAAAGAGATTTTCATTTATGTGCAGTGGCTAATGCTCACTCGTAAATCCTAGAGGCTGCTGGAAGCGAGATGAGAGCTTGGCAGATGTTTGGTCTGCACCAAGAGGAGGCTTCAGGGGCCAGTCCTGACAGCCAATGCTCCCTGCAAATTCTTCCTGGTGATTTCCTCCTCATTGTGTGAGAGGTTCAGTCCGTGCTGGCAGTTGTGACAGGCAGCAGAGGGCAGCTCTGGGACATGGGGTCACTTCAGAGGAAGGGAAACCAATTGTTTTCTCAGGGCCCCTTCTCTCACGTTTGTTCTTTTCAGGGCCTCTGTGAGCAGCACTGTGCTGAAGCTCGCTTCCTACACGTAGCACCGTTTGTTTAAAACACACACTACATACACACAACAAGCCAAACGCAAAGGAAAAAGGAGGGAAAAAAAGGCTGCTGAAGATCAGAGTCACTAAAAGTTCAGGCTAAGAATAGACTAGGAACTCTGAGAGCCGCTCGGCTATGTGACCTCCTGCAGGGGCTTGGCAGGAAGCCTAATGCTGCTTTGTTTTTTCTGTGCTTTTACAAAGAACGCTAGGTTGGGAGTCAGCAGACCTGGGTACCTGGCTTGGCTCTGCCACGGCCTCTTTCCATGAACGTGGGCAAATTCTTCTTCTCTCTAAGCCTCAATTTCCCATTTTTAAAATCAAATGGTTGGACTAGGCTCCAAGACTGTCCAACTCCAATACAGAGAGATGCAAAGGAGCATAGAAAAGATGCTCGCTGGCCGGGGCATCTGCAGACTTGTCCGTTTGCCCCAGCTCTGTCACCAAGGGATGACCCGATCTCCTTGGGTCCCCATTTCCTTAATGATAAAATAAGGCATTATATTCATTCATCCTTCTGGGCATGGTGGCGCAAGCCTGTAATCCCAGCACTCCAGAGGTTGAGACAGAGGGATAGCTAAGAACTCAAGACCAGCGTGGGGGCTACAAAAAGTGAGCCCAAGGCCAGCCCCAACCGCGTAGCAAGATCCTGCCTCAAAAATAAATAGAAAAACAAATGAATAAATTCATTCATTCATTTATCCAGTGGGCCAATAAATATCTGCTCCGCCTTACTATGAGCCAGACTTGGTACCGAAAACCCCATGGTGAGTGAAGCCGGATGTGGTTCGTGTTTTCATGAAATCTCCACTTTATTGGAAGCAGAGGAGAGGAAGGAAAGATGAACAGCACTCAAACAATTATGTAAGTGAGGGTGCAGTGAACTCCAAGGTAAGCAGATGACGCTCGGCGTGTGCCAGGCTGTCACCTAGTGAGCACAGCCACAGTCTGTGTCCCTTTTCAGGTTCTGTGATCTGCTCCACGGTTCTGATGGGCGGTACGGAGAAACCCTTTGAAGAGCTAATATCTAAAGTCAGGGTTTTTTTTTTTTTTTCCCCTAGGAGGGCACGGCTCAATCCAATCAGCCAACACCACCTACTGGAGACCTGCTTCCCAGGGAATCAGCTGCTCAATGCTGGCTTTCCTGGAGCTCACACTGGTGCTGGGCAGGATGGACTTAAGAGAAGTGATATCGTTATAAAATGTTCCACGCCATGCTCTAATTGCTAGTTATATGTCCCAAATAATAATGTTATGAGTAAAGAACTAAATGAGGATTTGGATATGGAGTACAAGGAGAGAATTTTCCTGGAAACAATTTGAAACAGGCCCTGCAGGTCTGCTACATAGTTTTCAATGAATGGAAACAGTGACACTGGGGCCCCAGCCTCTACTACCAGACCATCCAGGTAGGAGGGATAGATGCTGGAAGAGACGGCCAAACTGGGAGATTCCCAAGGCCCACAGGGGGCAGGAGAGAGTCAAAACCTGCTTTGTGGTTCTTGTTTTGTTTCTCTGAGACAGGGTCTCACTGGGTAATGTAGGCTGGCCTTGAACTTGGTAAACTCTCTCGGTGATCTTCCTTCCTCAGCCTCCTGAGTGCTAGGATGACAGGCCTCTGGCACCATGCTTGGCAAGTCCTACTATCAAGGAGTAAAAGATCTATTGTGTCACCTACTCTGAATACTGTCCTTTACATTAGGAGGCCTGCTGCTGATGGGCTTCCTGACTATTTTTTTAATTTATGTATTTGACACAGGGTCTCACGAGGCAGCTTGGTGTAGTGATCACTCATAGTGAGCCTCTTGTTATCAGTTTCCCCAGTGCTGGGTTTACAGGCATGTGTCACCTCACCTAGACTCGGTCGTTGGTTTGGCACCCCTGGGGACAGGACTGGAGCAGCGGGGATTGAAACTCCTGGTTTCCTGACTTTAGTGGTCACCGTGCCTCTCTGAATTTGTCATCTTACTCAAAAAAAAATGAAGGGGCCAGGTGAAAGCAAAAGTCCCTTCACATAGGCAGAAGGATGGTTACAGTTTGAGCCTTTATAAGAGTTTTTAATATTTTGGAATAAAACTCGAGGTTGCTACTGTAGAATATGAGCTGTGTGATCTTACATAAGCTGCTAAGTTATCTAAACCTGATAAACTTTCTAGATTTCAAAATAAAAATGTAATTCATGCATGCCATTTTAAAAATAAAGATCAAATGCTATAAATGATCACACTACAAAGGTCACAGAGTTTCTATTTAGGGTAATGAGAGAGTTTTGCAAATTTTGCTCATGTTTGCACAATATTGTGAATGCAATTAAGGTAATTCTATTATATGCTTTAAAAGAGGATGTATAAAATCTTCAGAGGTCAGTATACCAAGAGCTATTGAATTGCACACTTTATTTTATTTTACTTACTTACTTTGTATTTTATGGAAGGATCTATAGCAGCGGTTCTCAACCTATGAGTCGCGACCCCGGCGGGGATCGAACGACCAAAACACGGGGGTTACCTAAAGCCATCGGAAATCATAACTGTAGCAATATTACAGTTCTGAAGTAGCCACCAAAATTATTTTTTGGTTTGAGCTCACCGCAACATAAGGAACTGTATTGCGGGGTCACGGCATTAGAAAGGTTGAGAACCACTGATCTATAGGGTGTTCAGGGTTGCACTACTAGATTAAGCTTATAGTGGTCCGCCTTTTTACAGCCTTCCAAGAGCTAGGATTATAGGTGCATGCCACCACACCCGGTCTCAATTGCCCTCTCAGTGTGCTCCAGGAGTGGGTCTGGCACAGCAGGCCCAGGGATTAAACCTCTGGCCCCTGCACCTGCTTGAGAACCTAAAAGTTTATTTAGCAAGTTCCCCTTATCAGTGAGTACATTGGTTGTTTCTAACGATTTTCTAACAGTGTTATTGTAAATAGTCTTCAGGTATGTTTAATAATATAGAGGATGACTGGGCGTGGTGGCACATGCCTGTAATCCCAGCACTCCAGCAACTGAGGCAGGAGGATCAGTGTGAGTTCGAGACCATCCTGGGCTACAAAAGTGAGTGCAGGACCAGCCTGAACTGCACAGTGAGACCTTGTCTCAAAAAGACAAGAAAAAAAGAAAAAAGAAAAAAGAAAAGAAAAGAAAGGATTTAGAGGATGGATTCTTAGTTCTGGTGTTGCAAGGTCCAAAGGTTAGTTGTGTGTTAAGTACTGTCATGGCTGAATTCTCTTTCCTACTCTCTCTGTCAACTTACACTTCTATAAATTGCTCAACAGGTTTTCAGTCAACCAGGATCTGAGGGCCAGCTGTGTGCTATGCATCATTCCAGGCCTCGGAAGGCCCAGCAGAGGAGTAATAAGCAAAAAGACACAATCCATTTCCTTCACAGAACTTACCATCTTTCAAGGGTGCCTTAAAAAAAAAAAGTAAATCAGAGGGCCACCCAAACAGCTCAGCAGATTAAAGCACCTGCTTAGGCAGATGCAGCAGCAGAGTTCGATGGCGTACCATGCCCGCCCCTCTGCCAGGGTGCGCTGGGACGGCCATTGAGACTGGCCATGTTGATGTGTGCCTGTAATCCCAGCTCATGGGAGGCCAAACACAGGCGGATCACTACGAGTCTGATCTATGTAGTGAGACCCTGTACTAAATACATAAAAATAAATAAATAAATAAAATTTTTAAAAATAAAAATGTTTGAGCGAAAAAAAAAAAAAGAAAAATATGTATTATTTCATGTGGCACTAAATGCCAATGCTAAAATAAAAGCAGAAAAAGGAGCATTTGCCACAGGTATGGCTGGCAACATTTTGGGGGGTTGGGGTGAGACAGAGTCTTGCTATATAGTTCAGTCTGGCCTTGGATTCACTGTGTAGCACAGGCGGGCCTTTCATTCATGGCCATCTTCCTGCCTCAGCCTCCTGAGATCTGGCATTAGACATGTAGGCAACTTTTCTTTTCTTTATTCTTCTTTTTCTTTAAAGATACAGTGTTGCTCTATTGCCCAAGTTTGTCTTAAATTCCCGGCTTCAAAAGATCCTCCCACCTCAACCTCCCAAGTAACAGAGAAAACATAGGCATGCGGTACCACGCTTGGACAGAGTTAGCAATTTAAATAAGGTAGTTAACCAACGAGATTTATGAGCCTCAGTTTCATTATCTGTAAAGTAGGGCAATAATAGTCCGTATGTCATGGGGCTGTTGAAGGAATTCAGTGAGATAATGTCTGGTACACAGTGGACATTTCATAAATGACAGCCATTGCGATAAACAACCTGACAGCTGAGGAAACTGTAGCCCAGGGAGGAACAGTTTAGTCCCAAGGAAACAGGATCCCAGGAAAAATTAGCATCACACAGTAACGAGAACCCGCATCTCCTGACCCCCCATGTCATGCTCTTCCCAGGGACCAAGCAAGCCAAGCACTCCCAAGCTGTCCTCCTGGGGATGCTCCCGGGCAACGTGACTGAAGCTGAGGAGTACTCTGGGAATGTGATCT
>PVJA010041525.1:0-17765 GCA_004027025.1 Myocastor coypus
TAAATATTATTTTCCGGGGAATGTACATCAATGTCCCAGCCTCAAATCATGGATAAGTGGGGACTTTGTATCCTAATCATTGTGCTTGAAAAGACATAAGGTCACAGACAGTATCACGTTTGCACAATAGGCTACTAGGCTAAAGTAAGCTATCGTGTCTAACAGGATCCATCGCGTTTAAATTCAAAAGTAGGAGTGAAGTTTTCACTTGTTTGATTTCTTGTGCTTAAAGACCTGGTCTCACTGTATTTCCAGCTGGCCTTGAGCTCATTATGCAACCCACAAAGGCCTTGAAGTCACGGCAGTCCTTCTGCCTCAGCCTCCTGAGGGCTGGGATTATCGGCAGCCCCACTACACCTCGGAACAGCAATGCTCTTAGAAGCATTAAAAGCAAAAGCAAAAAACGCAGTTTATTGGGTCCGTGCTTTCACTGTAATCATATCTACTGTGCGAATGTTTTCAGAAGTTTTGTCCTTGGGGGCTGCATCGATACCTGCAGATACAAGCCAGGTATGCGTCATTATGTGTCTAAATGTATTTGTATGCGTCTGTGTACTAAGGACAAACATACACATAGTGAGTTTACATACTGTACAGTGTGGCCATTGAATTCATTTAATATATGAATGCATCCATATAAATGCATATAATAGACATGCATGTGCGCGTGTGTGTGCACATAATGTTTTGTTACAGACTAGAGATTATGATATGGCAAATGCAATAGGCATCAAAGAGGGCTGGTGACAGCTCCGCCGTGAGGTCCGTACCCCTTTGGTGCCATTTAACGGTCCGTAGGATCTCGGGTTGGTCTTTCGGCCCCACTTACCGTCGGCCCCACTGCTGGAGAGTGAAGGGCGCTTCACGCTCTGTGCAGACGAGGCTGCCTCAGATGGAAGACCGTGGAGTGCCGGCCCTCGGGGTCTCAGCACAGGCCCCAGCAGCGCCCCTTCTGTCACACAGAGTAGATCACGGAACACCAGCAATTTCTGACTCGGATGATCCTCTTCAGTCATACTTGCTCAATGTATTTTAAGTTCTCATTAAAATTACAATTGCAACATGGCTTCAAAATTGTCTCATGTCAGAATCACTTTTGGTCACAATCAGATGGAATATTCGAGCTCCCCTCTGTCTCTTGTGCTCGATATGGCTATAAATCCAGCGCAGGATTCATGAGATGTGGAAGTGTAAATCCCAGGCAACAGGCTGCAGGAAAGCCCAACATTCAGAGATCATTCGACTCAGCTGAGCTGCCGTGGCTGCTTCCGGTGCTGTCTCACCTGCGCTCCACCACCCCGGAGCAGGCATGGTCATGGCTACCCAGAGGGCAAGTGCAGTGGCCTCTGGGTAGAGCTCAAGGAGCAGGAGCCGAGCTCCGCCACGCGCCGAGGATGCGCGTTATCCTCCACCTCCTCCTCCTCCTCCTCTCTCTCTGTCTCTTCTTTCCTACTTCTCGTCTTTTCCCTTCCTCTCCCATCCCCCACTTCTCTCCTCCTCCGTTTCCTCTCCCTCTCTCTTCCTCTCTCTCCTTGTCCCTCTTCCTCTCCCTCTGCTTTTCCATCCCCACCCAAAGGAGTTCTATGCTTTGGGTGGCAGCTGAATCAAAACCCTAACAACAGAGCTGGGGAGAGAGCTTGGTGGTCTAAATGCCTGCCTGGCAAGCCCAGGGACCCAGCTTTGATCTCTAGAACTACATGCCATGCTGGCCCCATGCCGAACTGGTGACTTAACGTTGGCATGGTGGCAAATGACTGTAATCCCTGTGCTAGGGAGGCTGAGACAGAAAGATCACTGCGAGTCTGAGCTACATAGCAAGACCTGTACCAAGTAAATAAATAAAAGACTTAGAAAACCCCTCTTAATAGAACCTTCCTCCTCCGTCCTAAGAAGTTGGCTCTCCATGTCCTGTGAAACGCTTCCACTTGCCCTGTCCCTGCCTTGCTCTCAGGAGTTCTGTAATATTGGGGCAGCCGGGGGAGGAGCCCATCAGCAGGAGACAACTGCAGCCTTGAGTTTCTTAGGCCCAGAGAAAGGGGGACCCTGAGGAGCACAGGGGACTGAGCAGGTTGCTGCCAGGTGGAGCTGGCAGATGGAGACTTTGATCTCCTGGGTTCACGCTAAGCTGTGTCTGGGTGGACCTGGCCCTTCCTGTCAGCAGCGAGGCTTCCAGGCTGGGCACACAGCTGCTCACTGTCCGTGTGGCAAAGGGGCTGCCGGGTGATGCCTACGAGGCCAGGTGTGGAGCACAGCAAAGACTCAAACATGAGCTGATACTGAGCAGCTCATAACCCATGAGAGGCCAAATGGAGCATGTGGTCTGAATCCCTTTAGTTAGGTATTAAAAATCTTTAAAAATAAAATAAAAATCATATTTAAGGGATTTCAAAAAGATGTACAGACTCACTATGATAGCCAAAGTAGCCACAAAGTGGGGCAAAATTGACTGCTAGCCAACAAGAACTACAATCTTGATTCATAAGGCAATGAGCCGCTAGCCAGTGCCACCGACAGGGCGCACATGTGGGACATTTAGAGAAAGGGCACTGAGATGGTTGTGAGGTCTGGAGAGGCAGGGAGCCCACTGGTGCCACACGTGAAACCCAGCCTAAGAGAAAGCTCCATGGAAAGAAACTCACGTGCACAGTCAATAAATCAGGGAAGATTTTTGCCAAAGAAGGAAATATAAAGAAGAAACAGCTTTTCCTCCCTGGCTCTCTGAGGGTCCGTTGCCATCCTTAATGACCCAATAACTATCTGAACCCAGAAGGTCATGACCCACAGGCTTCTTCAAAGGCCACGGATGGCCGCTGATGGCCGTCATCCTGAGAAAGCAATTGTACCTAAGACAGAATCAGGAAAAGCTCGCCAAAATGTACAAGACCATGGCAGAGATCATTTTAGGGTTTGCATTCAGAACCCATTTTGGTGGTGGCAAATTGACTGGCTTTGACATGATTCACAAGTCCCTGGATTGTGAGAAGAAAAGTGAGCCCAAACGTAGACTCACAAGACATGTTCAAGGCCAGCCTGCATGAGAAGAAGACCTCAAGAAAGCAGCAGAGGGAATGTAAGAGCAGAATGGAGAAAGCCGGGCGCACTGCAAAGACCAGCGTTGGCGCTGGCGAAAGGGCGAAGAAGTAGAGATTCTGCAGCACCTGTGTGCGGCGACTGCAAGCGCTTTCACAAGAGGTTTCAATACCACAATCAGAAAACACCTAGGGTTGACAAACAGACGCAACGCGGGTCAGTGGCCAGGAGCACAGGTCCCTTCCCTCACAGCTGGGGAGCCAAGGTGCTGGATGCAGTGCGCTTACTGCAGAAGCCGGGCAGAGAATCCGGTCTCCGGCTCCCAGCTTCCCCTGGTGTGGAAGTCCTGCGCTGTGGCCCAGCCTCTGCCCTTCCACGGCCCTCGTCCCCATCTTCCTACCCCGTGTGTCTGTAGTGAGAGTGTCATCACAGATTTCAGCGCCTGTTCTGATCTGCAAAACTCGCTTCCCGATGGGGTGGTGCTCGCTGCTTCCGGGAATCAGGCCATGAGCGTGGCTTTGCTGGGGGTCTGCAGCCCCTTGAAGAAAGCCGCAAACTTTAGAAATCATTACCACGAGGAAAAGATAGAGTTTTTTAAAGATGAACAGATTCTTAGACATCTATGGGAAAATATCTAGTATTTGTGTCGTAGGATGAAAATACTTTTAAGATACAGTGACAAAATAAGTGGAAAACGGTTCAAAACTTTGCAACTCTAGCCAAAGACAGAAACATTAATTCAAGGGTTTTAGCTAGAAAATTTCTTGTCAGAACATTTACTGTACATCATTCCTAAAAGAAACCCTTGAGTTAAAAGAGAAATATTGGAGATCCTCAGTGAGGAATTAAGAACAAAAGATAAGCAGACTTGTAAATGCCTGGGAAACCCCAATGGGCTGTTATTCTTCTACTGAGATCATCACAATATCATGAATTTCACCAGCGAGAGCCCAGAATGGCGGAGAGCTCCTCACGGCGCCAGGGTAAACCAGGGGCAATTAGGACGTAGACGCAGCAGAGCCATGAGGACTTGCACTGTGGCCAGTTTTCGCTTTTCATCCTAAGAAGAGATCCATAAATTCTATGAAGACTGGGTGTTAAGTATGCACATTTTAATTCTTAAAGCAATGTCTTTAGAAGTGCAGCAATGTGAAAATACACATCAGCTAACTTAATGGAGACTGGTGAAAGTTGCTCAAGTAAGTCAAATGAAACGAGAGGGAGAAAAATCAATGTAGAATATGGGGAGCAGAAGGAACATGCATGCACAAGTCCGTCCTTGCATGCACGCTCCATGAGGTGAGGTAACGCAGGCGACCAACTGTGACGTAGAAACGCAGCCGGTGTGCAGAGGGGAGTCCGAGGTCCCTGCGCTCGGGGAGGCCAGTGGGGAATGGCACGTTCAAGCCCAGGGTGGCAAATTAAGAAGACTGTGCCTCACAAATGTAAAACAACTAATAAGGAAAAATTAAAAATAAAGCAAAAAGGGTTGGAACATGACACTGTGCCGAGATCCTGAGTTCACTTAATGAAAAATTGGAAGATGGAAGTGAAACCTGCGAAACTAAACTGAAAAGGGAGAAAATACTCTCTAAAAGGAAATGTGTGTAAAATGTTCTTTTGCCCGTTGATAAAAGTAAATGTGGATGAGCTACTGCAGTAAGACAGCACCACACCAAGCCGATCCCAGAGTTCAACCTGCCACCCAAGATTCCCGCAGGGAACAAGTAGGCTTAGAACCACAGACACGGTCGCTTTGCATCACGCTTTCCCATTAACTATGACGGTGGGGATCTAAGACATTGTACACAATATTAACAAGAGAGCTTCCCCCACCCCACTGAAAATGTCAAAACTTTAATGAAGAAATATCATTTTGTAAAGAATTTGAGAACATCATAAGAAAAGCGCATGTCGCATAATATGAAGACTAACTGAATAAACCCTGTAGTGCCACAGATAACCCCAGTGCGTAAAAATGAGTACAAGTCATTCATGAACACAAGATGGAAAATTTTAAATCCAAATATTAGGAGCAGTAACCCAGCAATGTGTAAATACATATACCTGAATTAGTTGGGTTGATGTGGGACAGAGAGTTCTTTACACTGACCTAGAGCTTCATAGCTGTAGCTAGTTTTGCAGCTGAATTAGCTAAAGTTTGCCAAATTGAAATCCAACTTGGGAAAGTTTTAAGTGCATAGATCTGTACATACAGGGAGAGTCTGTACTGTGCAATACTCATCATGGAAAAATGTTTATTTTCTATGTGCAAAAATCTATTTAAATGACTGCAGAAACTTTAAAGAACAAATAATCATTGCTTACAACAGAAGAAATGAAACATTTCAAAACCCCTGGACTAATACAGACAAGGGATACTAAGATCCTGACAGAGTCATGGAAGGGACGCTTTGGAAGAAACGGATACCACGCAAGCAGAGCTGAAGATGGAACTCTGCCGTGCACACGGTCTTCGGGCCTCCCACTGCGCTGATTCCATGTGCGCTATCAGTTCAAACCCAAGCCACGAAATGGAAGTAAATAAAATTGTTTACAAGTAAAAGTACCATGTTTGGCACATGTAGTTTTGTATGCATGACATTCAGCGCATCAGAACTTACTGTTTCATACACACTTATGAGGTCCTAGGATTAAAGATAACCTAAACAGAAGTAAGAGTTTCCCCAAAGAAGACAATTCCCTACCTTTCCCGGTGCATGCACGGTGTGGTCTATAACTCTCTGCTCATCCATTTCTGGTAGAGACACTCATGGCGTCAGCAGTGGACACTGGGAGAAACTGCGTTCTCGAGGTACTGGACTTGTGCCCCTGAAATCTCTGCACTGACCTGCCACACCCCTTGCCCAGGAGGTGGGGACGCCCTAGCTGCTCTTTACGCAGGTGCCCGCTGCAGCGGCGAGCTCAGGGAACCTTCACTACTTCCTGCTCTGGTGCAAATCTGAGCTCTTGTTGCCATAAGTCCCGGGGATCCTGGGGTGTCACAAATGGCTCGTGGAATGGCAACTAGTAATTCTGGTAATACCGTAGCTGTGATGCTGGAGATGGTGTCCCCAAGCATCTAGCTGCAGTCCTTGAAAACATACTGACAATGGGAGTTGTAGTCTTCTTGATGCTGGCCTGTCACCTGGCTGGTGCAAACACAGCGGGAGTGGAAGGGCAGCGAATGCTGGCTGTGCCATGGCCTAGACCTGGCGCTCTCAGCATACTGCTCAGACCTATGCGGATAAGCAAATCTGGCTGGTGTGTCCAGGAAAGAAAGTTCACTCGTCAGGGCACCTCCGTGCTCCAGGGGGCACCCTTGTTCCCTCTTGATGTCTGTTGGTGCGGAGTCACCAGAGCCCACACGTCCACTGGGAGTGGTCTGTGCTTCCAGGGAGGAGTGGCCAGGTCCATGGAGCAGCACCTCCTGCTCTTGGGAGGCAGTCTGCTGCGTGGAAGCGTTGTCCGACTGCACCTGGCACCTGAGGAGGCCCACCTCGGAGCCCTTTGTGAGGTTGTTCTGTTTAACTTTCTGGTGGCACAGATTCTCTTTTTCTCCGTAGGTAGTAATATTTTTTTTTCTTTTACCTTTGAACTAATTCACGATGACACACAAACGACATTGGAGTGGATTGGAAAGTTCCATTTTGGTGTTTAGTGTGGAGTAAGAATTCCCTTCTAATGATTGGTTTAGAATCTGTAATTCATCCTTTTTTTTTTTTTTCCCTTTTTTCTTTTTTATGCCCGACTCAGCCTGTCTTGGGGGTGGGGCTGGCACAGCTTGTGATGCTGGGGATTGAACTGTGGTCCCTGCTGTTCCTTACGCTTTCCTAAGCAGGTACTTTAGACCACTGAACCGTCTTACCATCCCTGTAATTCATCCTGTGCAAACCCAGGGTAGTCCTTCTTTCTGTCTTTCATGTTGTCTTTCTTGTGTTTTGTTATGATCAACATTTTTGCCCCAGGATCCTTTGGAGGCCAAGGCCGATACCCGGTGCACCTTCGTTGAGTAACTCTGTGGTCCGAGTCCGTCCTGAGAGCCGCTGTCCGCAGTGAGGCACTGTGGCAGTGAGGACTCCAAAGCAGAGCTCTTTAAAGGCCCTGCTGAGACGACCCGCCTTGAATAATAGAGTTTTAAAAATAATATGAGGGCGGTGGTAGCAAAACAATCGCTAATCTATTGGAAATTCTTTACAACTGGTAAGTCAAAGGGAGATACATCCCAGGCTCTCACTGTGTAGCTCAGACTCGCAGTTATCCCCCCCGCTTTCAGCGTCCCCACAGCTGGGACTGCAGGTGCGCACCACCGCGTCCGGACTCTGGGGCTGGCTCGGCGTGCCCGGGAGCGGGGCAAGGGAGGGATGCAGTGCCAGGGTCCCTGCGCTTAATCCAAAAAGACATTTTCATCTCAAAATCTGAGCAACTAATTTGAAGACAGCATCACGTAATACAGCAACTGTTGCTGAATTTTTCCTGTTATTTTGTGTATTGAAATCTTGGATCATTTCGAATGCTGTTTTTTTTTTTTTTTTTTTTTAATTTTCCTATCACCTTTTGTATTCTTTAAAAATTAAAAATAGAACTTTCCAAGGAAACTAGAGAGCATATTATTTTGAGTGGAAATATGGACATTGCACAAAAAATCCTACTGTGTAGCTCCAGCTGTCACGGGCAGGAAATAAATGGCAACGATTACTGCCACCTAGGAAAGAAGAGACATCTGAAACCGAAAACACACCAGTAAATTAGCAAAAACAGTGCGACCTATTTTTCCCATAGGACTCTGTCTTTATTTTCAACTTCAAAATAAAGCAAAAGTGCTGAGTGGGTTCTTCCTAGCGGAGGGTGTGTAGCTAATGTGTCCCGGGGAGAGAGCTCAGCCACGCGTGAGATGAGGACGCCACCCCCGCGCCCTGCTGCCTGAGTCGGGGGCGTACAGCCACGCCGAAAGCTCCCCGGCAGCACAGGGACACCCTGCAGCCTGCTGCTGCGTCTGCATCCTGCAGGAATGAGGACTCAGCGCCACATAGATGTCGTGGGGTGCTGCCTGACGGGGGCACACAGGATTGCTTCGGAATGCAAGCCCGCTAATGTGCTTCGGTGCCTAGAGAAAGCGTGCAGAACAGGCCATTTGCACGTGGACTACCACACAGCAAGGAAAAGCGACAGGCTCTGGATGTCCTGACCAATCTGAGAGCACCGCTCAAGCGACAGATCCAAGTACCTGCACAGACTGCAGGCGTGGCCGGAGGTGGGGAGAGCTCTGCAGGGGCCTTGCGCAGGCGGGAGGGGTGGAGTCACCGCAGAAGCTGTGGTCCGGGAACAAGACCGGGGTCTCACAGCCCGAAACCTCTACTCTAAAACACAGTTTCACTTGTGTGATTTCTAAAAATGTAGTCTAAAATCCCTTCTTTTCTACAGCAATTGTTCTGTTCTCGCCTCTCCTGCTCCTTCGGCTCAGTAACCTGCGCTCTATTGCTGCTCCTGTTCAATTTTGGACAAGCAATGTGACCAAACTTTCTTTCAGCAGCTCGCAGAGAACCAGCACCCACGGCCCCTGGGCAAAGGCTGTAGATTCCCTCGACAGTGGGGTCTGAGATTGAGGAATTTCGATCTGCTGCATGAAGCCCTGCTCCAGGCCAGAATCTTCCTTCATTTTAGTCATTTTTCTAACAGTGATGCCCAGATTAGATTGTGACTCAGGCACCGTGTTCCTCATGTTTTACATCCAAGTTACCAGCAGGCCAGCAGAGTCCTGACTGCACGCCCTCCTCCACCGGCGTCTCCAGTAGCCTCCAGCCTGCCGTTCCTGTGGCTGTCCACCCAGGGCAGGGTCCGAGACACTCAGGGACCTGCGCGTGTCTGGGCTGGGGCCTCCATCCCTACAGAACAGGGCTTAGGGGTGCGGTGCAGGGCATGGCGCTGGGGACAGAGACAGGGGACTTGAGACAGGGGGTGTAAGAACTCGGGGTGCAACAAGGAGGAGAGGCCACAGGTTCCCCTTCTGTCTTTTCTCTCCTCTTCCCTTCTGTCCCTCTCTGTTCCTTCTTTGTCCCTGTGTTTCTGAGACCTCTGGTCTCCAAGTCTCCTGCCCCAGCCTCCTCACTGGGGTCATAGGCACTCACGGCTATACTCAGCTCCGTGTGTCTCATTTTAAATGCATTTTACTTTGGAACATTCTAAGCCACTTCACAATGCATTCTTGTATTAGATTTAGTGATTCCCTTCGTGCGTTTTTAAAATGAGCTTCATGGTGTTCCTCGCTGGCCCCTCCCTGGCTGCTCGTCACCTCCGAGTCAGGAAGACTCGCTCCCTGCAGGTCTGCACTGGGAGGCTTGCGTCCAGGTGAAAGAGCGGTGCTGTGGCACGTCTGCATCTTACTTATGTACCTTATCGTTCACTCACGCCTTTTATTACTTACTTATGTCGTGCATTACTTGTCTATGGTCCTGGGAATTGAACCTGGGGCCTTGCACTGAGCTGTCCAAACTCCATCCCCAGCCCCCTTGAAGTTGATTTGGGTCCTGCATAGCCACTGAGCTGCCCACTGAGGCTGGGTGGGATCCCTCCCGCCTGGACCTCGCAGAGCTCGAACTTTCTGAGCGTATCAGCTTTCTTTCAACCTCTGGCTGATGCTGTAACTGTACCAACCCTTCCTTAATTTATTTGCTTATTAGATAATTTTTTAATCATTCCTAAAAGAATGTTTCACAAACCCTGTGTTTTGCTAATAAATAAAAAAATAACGTTATTACTCTCAAATATGCTCACAGGTTCTTGAAATACGTAATCTCAATTAAACTTTATATTAACATAAAATTATTCATTATCATATTTTCATTTATTTGGAAAATTTAAATTGAAAAACAATCAGCTACAGAGTTGGTGTTTGAACAGAGGACTGTGCCAACACAATCCACATTCCTACAGAAGTACAAGAGAAATGTACGTAAAAAAATTTCTGCCCACTCCTTAAAGGCTCTGTAGATTTATTTACACAATGCAATAAGGTCCTCATGCAGTGGCCCGGCCCTATGATCCCACACTCCGGAGGCGGTGGCCGGAAGACAGATAGTTCAAGGCCAGTCTGGGCAAATACCAAGGTTCTGTTTCCATACATCCAAACAAAACTGTAGAGTGAACAAGTGCCTAAGTGACCAATCGAAACGAAGCCCTTTAGTCACTAAGGGACCTTCCTAACAAGCGAAGTGAAAGAAGACTCATTCCAGGAAGGAAGTCGAAATAACAGGCGGGAAGGAAAGCTCGCTGTGAGGTCTGTGAGCGCTTCCGCGTGGCTGGCTGGAGTGCACGGCTGCGGCGGAGGTGGGGTTCCGGGCACCACAGGACAAAGCTCAGTGTCCCTTCGCTGCGACAAGCAGGTGACACACAACAGGAAAGCAGGACTTCGGCTCCTATTCAGGACACTGCTCCGCGGTGACTTGGGCTCCGTTCTTAGGGCATAGCTGAGACTCAACGCCAGAGTGATGATCCTTTAGAACTGTCTCCAGCTCCAGTCCTGCTGTCACCTGATGCTCAGTGCGCAGCCTTCCTGCAGGGAGACGATTCACTCCGTAGCCACCGCTCTAGGCAGGAGATCGGACGTTCTTCAGGGACCCAGCAAGCCTGAAGCATCAGCCCGGGCTGGGATCTTCTGCAAAACCTGACAGAAAGGAGCAGACCCCACGCGGAAGGCTGAAGGACGGAGCGCTGAGGCGGGCGCGGGCTCTAGCGAGCCAGGAAGTGCTGCAGCCCGCGCCACCTCCCCTCTGCCAGCTCTGATGGAACAGGGCACGCTCTCGTCGTTAATCAAGTGCAATTGGAAAGAATTGTGTGGTGGACGTCGAGAGGAGGCGCCAACTGAGCCTTTCACTTTTCTTGTAATCCCCAGCTGATGTCCAACTGACAGGGAGCATCAATTTGCCACCTGCCTTTGCGTCCCTTCTAACCCCAGGCCTTCCACCTCTGGTGACCTTCCTCATATGGGCCCTTGACATGCCATAGCCTGGGACACTGACAACATAAATGACACCAAACCCAGAGACCTTGTCTCGGAGATGATGTTGGAATTGCTGCATTGTCTTAAGCCAAGCGTATGCCTGTGAGGAGAGCTTCCAAAGCTTCTTCCTTCCCTGCACTGGGCTCTTGCCTCGCCACTGCCCCGCCGGAGCTCACAGGATGGGTCCTGAGGGCTGTTCAAGGGCCCTTGTCCTGGGGAGTGGGCTCTCACTGGGGTGGGCAGGACGCCCTCTGCCCTGCTGCCCCAGAGATCAGCTTGGCCAGCTCCTATGGGATCAAGCTGAGATGCTTCCCCATCACCAAGGCAAATCACCTGACACCCACACTTATAGGACTAGCAGTTTGAGTGGCCTCAAGGTCTCAGCCCATGGCAGCCCACGGTCTCAGCCCACGGTGGCCGACAGTCTCAGCCCACGGTGGCCCACGGTCTCAGCTGATGGTGGCCCATGGTCTCAGCCCACAGTGGCCCATGGTCTCAGCTCTCCATGACCACAGTCTCAGCCGACGGTGGCCCGTGGTCTCAGCTCTCAGTGACCACAGTCTCAGCCCACGGTGGCCCACGGTCACAGCTCTCAGTGGCCACAGTCCCAGCCCACAGTGGCCCATGAAGAGGCAGTGCTGCACACCAAAGTCTAGTGGCCACAATCTCAGCCTACAGTGGCCCGCGGTCTCAGCCCACGGTGGCCCATGGTTGCAGCTCTCAGTGGCCACAGTCTTAGCCCACGGTGGCCCACAGTCGCAGCTCTCAGTGGCCACAGTCTCAGCCCACAGTGGCCCACAGTCTCAGTTCTCAGTTGCCATGGCCTCAGCCCACAGTGGCCAGCTCCAAGACAGAAAGACAGCAGAATATTGGTGGCCAGGGAGTGGAGAGTGAAGGGAGGAGCTGGGTCCAAACACACTCCTCCGCTGTGCCCAGGTGACCGCCTCCACCGGGACCACCTCCGCTCAGCACAGTTAGCCCTGACTTGATCATGATGGAGGGCAGCGTGCCCACAGCCCAGCCACCTTCCACATCCAGGACGCTTCGGGGATGTCTTAGAACTAAGCCATAGCAAATGCCATCTCCACTCATGCACACACACACACACACACACACACACATACACACACACAGGAATGCACACCTGCTGTGTGCTACCTAGTCCTCTCCCCTCCCAGGGCTCCCTGGCCAAGGAGATGCACAAAGTTTCTCCTCTGTCTAGGCTCTATTTAAATTGATCTGGGGCTCTCCTGACAGAGCTGTTATCATACAATCAAGACTCACATTTGCAAGATTGCTTTTCTAAATTCAAATCAGGCAAAGGTAAGGCTACACAGACAGCTTCTATTGCACTTCAGCGTTTAGTTAAAATAACACTAATTGTTTCTAATCTATGAGGGATCTAACAGTCGAGCTTCTTGTTGCATTCTATTGTTCTCTTACCCAAAAGAAAAAAAATTAAGAAAAAAATGTATCAAATTAATAGTGTAAACGTGAAAAAGTCCACATAGGACAATTTCAAGCATTCCAAGATTAGATGGCCCAGTATTTGGCTCTCCTCGTCTTCCATTGCTTCTACAGCTTATTTACTTATTTTTTTTTTTTTTACTTATTCTTTGACCTTCAGTTCTGATGAAAAAATACGTAGTGACTGTCAAAATCACCTGCAAAATGAATATATTAAATTCCATGCTTAATAGTACATGCTAGTAGGAATCCTGCTTTGGTTACTATAACAGTTGAATCTTCCCTGATCTCCCAGTATTCCTGAAAAATTTGAAACCCTCCAACATAAAACAAAGCTAGGACTACCTCAGTTGGAATGATAGCTTGGAAGAAATTAAAACCTCATCCATTTTTTCCTGCCATGTTGTGTTGGTCTCAGGGAAGAAGACCAAATAAGAATATTACACAGTGATGACTCCCCCACTGAAAAGCTTTCTTCCAAATCAAAACTAATTGCCTTGTTAACAGGGATGCATTTCTGCCGACAGGCACTTCTGCTGTGAAGTCAGACCAGGGTGATAAGAGTACATAGCATTATTCTGTGACTTGGCTAGATGTGCTGCCAAACAATTCTTATGCTTATCATTCCATTACCACTGGAGGATGAAATAACCCAATTAGTTCCATTTTGTATTCAAGGAAAAGTAAATTTAAGTGAACAGCAGGAAAATCAGAAGCCTAATGTGAGAGGTGACGGAGTCCCGAGGCCGGAGCTCTGTGTGGGCCGAGGGGGCTAGAGCAGGCCCTCCTGTGCTTTCCCTTCCAAAGCGACTTTGGTGTGCAGCACTGCCTCTTCAGGGACACTGCTTGAGCGTCCGCTCCGTATGTGAAAGCAAGCAGATCGATTTGCTTTCTGACCACCCAGCCCCACACTCTCCTGCCTACAGGTCCAGACCCTCCGGGAACGGCGGTTCCTCGCCACCCTGTGCAAAGTCAGCCAGGTGTGAAGTGCAGGTCTCTAACCTCAGCTGATGCGAGCATCCTGGCTTCGGAGATGAGCTTATCAGGATAGCAACAGTGCAAGTGGAAATGCGACAGTGGCAAGGACGCTGTCTCAGGATAGACATCAGAATAAACACTGGGTAAGTGGGCTGGGGGTCCAGCCAGTGGGCTGAATGCCCAGCACAGCAAAGAATAACCTAGAACAGCGGTTCTCAGTCAACCTGTGGGTCGCCACCCAGGAGGGGGTCGAATGACCAAAACACAGGGGTCGCCTAAAGCCATTGGAAAATACATATTTAAACCCATGCTATGCCATGGTGAAATGTTACTTATTAGAGTTAGTAATAAATATTTCTCAACATATTATTTTTTGGTTTGGGGTCACTGCAACATGAGGAATTGTATTTCGGGGTCAAGGCATTAGAAAGGTTGAGAACCACTGACCTAGAACAACTTGTGTAGAATGAAACGCGGCACCAAGTGAAGCAGGGAAATTCAAACTTTGCTCAGGTAGCAGTTACCATAAACATCCGGGCCTCCAGCGGGGGCCTTGCTCAGTGGCCAAGCACATGCCAGCAAGTGGGAGGCTTTGAGTTCAGTCCTCATAATCAAAAGCACTAACAAACGAAAGAAAACATAAGCCTGGGCCTCAGTGTTTTCATTGAGATCCTTGCTAAGTATTCTCTGGGACTGGGCTGGATTCTATCAATTATTCCATTATTTAATAAATGACCCAATTTCTTACTTTTTTGTATATATTATGGCTGGCTCAGCCTGCCACGGCGGTGGGGCTGGCATAGCATGTGGGGTGGGGGTCGAACCTCGGTATCTGCGGCTGCCTAAGCTTTCCTAAGCAAGTGCTTTAGACTGCTGAGCCATCTCGCTGGCCCTCTCCAACTCCTTGCAATAAAATTTTCACTTACTGCTTGTTATCCTTATTACATCAGTACGTATTGCACACATGCTCGTAAATAACACACTCTACCCTACAAATATCTGCAGTTATTATGTGTTAATCAAGATATTTAAAAAATGTTTAAAGAGATAGAAGTGTTAATTATTCTTCTTACTTTTTAAAATATTTTATGTATTTATCTGGTACAGGGTCACACTATGCAGCTCAGACTTCCAGCGTTTCTCCTGCATCAGGCCTTCCCAGCGCTGCTACAACTCCTGGTTTTGGTGGCCGGCCCAGCATTGGGGCTAGCGCAGCATAACGCACTGGGGATTTTACCTGGGTCCTTGGGCTTGCCTGGAAGGTGCTTAGAATCGCTAAGTTGTCTTCCCAGCCCAGAAACGTTCATTATTCTGATGTGACCATCACATATTGAATGTCTGTATGGGATTATCATGGTGAACCCTGTAAATTTACATAGTTAACAATTCACTAAAATTAATGTTTTTCTCTTATAATTAACACTGGCAAATTTAATAAAATACTTTAATGAGTAGACTAGGTACACAGAATTACTGCTTATCAAATGCCTTAGAACAGATTCACACTTCTTAGAGATAACCAACATAGAAGTGTGGGTTTTTATTTTTGTTTTTTTGCCATACTGGGGAGTGAATGCAGAACCTGGGGCTCACCAGCACGTGCGTATGCTGCTGAAATACATGTTTTCCTTAAAAATATATCACATAGGTATAGAGGTACTGGTATAGGCTGAATGTGTGGGTCCCTAAATTTCATCATGCAGGACGCTAGCCCTCGAGGCGCCGGCAGTTGGAGCCCTCTGACAAGTGATGTGGCGGGAGTGGACGACCCTCTCGATGACAACTGCCCCTGACAGCTGGCACAGGGGAGACTCTGGCCCATGCTGCCCGGAATTAGCACCCAGATCCGGATCCTCAGCCTCAAGCAGCATGGGGGTGAAGGTCCTGATTTTTCCTGCGGTATAAACCCCAGTGCAGATTCAGAAACTACCAGGATCAAAGTGGAGGCTGTTTTGTGTGTCAGGCTTGGGCCCAAAACAGACTAGTAAAGCTGGGAAGGGGTCTCTCGAGGCCACTGCTGGTAACAAACTGCATGAAAGACCCTGGTGGAACCTGTACCTAGTCCAAAGGGCCCTGAGAGCTCCCACAGAGGACGCTCCCAGGAGAACATCCGGCCAGCAGCTGCGGCTCCAAGGCAGCATCCTCCTTACGAATCCTGTACCTGGGTACTGTTGTTTTCAGATCTCTTCCATGAAACCCACTTTCGCTGTCCAGAAGCTCCTTTTGTAGACAAGCTCCGGTCTGTTCATAATTTGCCAGAGCACTTACATGTTCGTTGTTTCGCGGTCTTCTTCCCTACTAAGTCTAGCCTTTGAGGAATCTTTTTCACTAACCAGATTAAGTCGGGGACAAAGGCTCCTGGCCGTGACCAGAAGTCACCGAGCCTTAGAACCACAAGCCAGGCTCTGCCCCTGCCCCCAGCTCACGCGCACAGTCAACAAAGCACGCGCTCAGGCTCATTTCCTCTCCCAGTAGGGCCGTGAAAGCAAGGTTGCGCACGACGAGGCTGTGCTCCCGGGAGTCCCGAGGTTCTGGATCAGAGCTCTTGAGCAAAACTGTTTGAGCACTTACTAAAATGGTGTCCTGCTACAGCTGGGACAATCGGTCCGTAGCCACCTACCTCTGTCCTTCTTGGCCCTGCTGGTGTCTCAAACGCTCACCTTGCAGAGCTGATGGCAGACGGCGCCAGGGAGCCCGCGCTCCACTGGGAGTGTAAAGCCTTGGGGCTGCTCCTGCTGAGCAGGGAGGGGTGACGCGAGTCACGTGTGTCTGCCCGGCTTCTGGATTGGGCACGACGCCGCACTGAGGCGGGGGATGCGGGGCGCCATCATCCTGGGGTAGGGTGGGCGCACACCACTGTCGCCTGTTTCCCCCCCACCGAGCTCGCAACAGCGACTGGAAAACATGCCAAGCGTAAGGGAGAATTTTGTCAGCGGCCACACAGAAGCTTCTGTGGAGTCTGCGATCTGCTTGGACGAACCATGCTTCCTGAGCGATACATTCTCCCAGATCTGCAACTGGGAAACAAAACGAAAATGTCCCTTGACCCTTGAAGATGGGCTCGGCTCAGAACGCAGTGCCTCAGCCCTTAGCCTAGCAGGGGCTTTGAGGCCCATTTTGTCTGCCTACTCAGCAGTTTTGCTGTGGCTTCTGGTTTTTGCAGGGATTTTTTGTTTCTGTCTTTTGGGTCTTTGTGAATTTGTCGTTGCTGAGCTTGGCTCTTGACTAAGTCTCCAGCCTGTATCTCTCTCTCTCTCTCTCTCTCTCTCTCTCTCTCTCTCTCTCTCTCTGTCTGTCTCTCTGTATATCCCCTAACTTCTTCATATCTAAGGACTTTTAGAACTCATTTTTGTGAAGCAGAGCTGGCTTTGGAACAGTAATGCTTACTGAGATAAGTTGATGAACTGCTTTTGAATTTCATTCACCAAAATACTTTGATTTTCCACCTAGGATAATTGTTTCACCTCCAGGTTCCCAGGTAGCATGGCAGACGTGCTCACGTTTCTTGGAGACCGGAATGCTTGGACCTCCTCAGTGTGGCATCTGTAGACCCAGCCCCTGAAGGACCACAGAGGGACCCCCGTCTGGGGGCTCCTTTGTCTTCGGGACAAAACCACGGAGAGGTTTCCCCATCTGCCTGCCATCCTGGACAGGCCCAGAACTAATGCACCCCACCACAAGGCTGGTCTTGTCTGTGTCATTTCCATTTTAGTACCTGTGCTACCAGAGTGGCAGAAGAACATGTCCAAAGCTCCTGTGAGGGGACCTAGGCCTCCTCGCGCTCGGTGACTGCTCCGAGGCCGAGCTGCACTTCCGGTCCCTAGGCAGGCGCTCTGCGTGCCTTATCTTCCCATGAATTCTTGGCGCTCGTTGTCTCCGGGGCCCGCACACCTCCGCCTCGTCCTCCTGCCTAGGGCTCTTGTACCAGCCATGCACACGCTTTTGGGTGCGCTGAGATCCGTTGGGCCACGGCGTGAGCCGTACCCTTCAGTGGCCACCAGCCTGTGCCCCCGCACCTGGGCCATGGCACTCTCCAATGCCAAGAGAGACAGAATCCGGTGTCTCGTCGGGGACAACAGCCCACCCTGAGCGCTGAATCAAAGCTTCCCTTTGTGATCCATTCCAGAGCAGTGACCTCCTCCCTGTTCTCCAGGTGTGCTAGGCATGGGTGGGAGAGCCTGCCTCGCTTCATTTCCCTCCTGCCGCTCCTCCTCGTGCTCCTCCTGCTCCTGCTCCTCCTCCTGCTCCTCCTCTTCCTCCTGCTGCTCCTCCTCCTGCTCCTCCTCCTCCT
>PVJA010041527.1:0-17829 GCA_004027025.1 Myocastor coypus
TCACTTTTGTAGCCCAGGCTGGTCTCGAACTCACAGCGATCCTCCTGCCTCAGCCTCCCAAGTGCTGGGATTACAGGCGTGAGCCACCACGCCCGGCTCCTATTGGTATATTTTAGATATACATAATCATAGCCTTCATCACAGTAATTTTGTGCCTGTACATGATATATCTTGATTCTTCATTATTTTGCTCAATCCCCTCCCCTCCCTTCAGATACTGCTTTGAAAAAAATAGTACTACATTCACACCAAAACCTGAAAAATGCAGCATCAATGAGAAAACTACAGATAAATGTCAGTTACTAACAACGTAATTTAAAAATCCCTAGGGGAAACCAGAAATAGTTGTGCAGGCTTATAATCCCAGCACCAAGGAAGCTGATAGAATAGGAACTCAAGTTCAAGGGCAGATTGGACAACAGAGCAAGACCCTGTTTCAAAATGGAAAATAAAAAATCTGCAGAAGACCAAAAAAAAATGTACTTGGGAAAATTCAACATTCATTTGTCTCAAAAATCTCTTAATAAGAGAGAGGGATATTTCCTTAGCATAATAAATGTGTACAGAAAAACCAAAACTAGCACTGCATTTAATAGTGAAATACCATGAAAGTCCCAGAAAAAAAACAAAACAAAACAAGGATGCTTACATCATCGCTTCCATTTCATGTTATACTGAAGTAGGAGAAGAAAGAGGAGAATGAAAATTGGTAAGGAAAAGGAAATTTTCATTATTTGCAGGTGTTATGACTGTGTGCTTTGGAAAAGTCAGAGTAATTGTCCCAAACCAAAATAAAGGACTGTCCTGTAAGTATATGATTTGGCCCAGAAAAGAGGTGGCCACAACAGAAGACAGGAATCAAGCCAACTTAGGCTGCAGAAGCCTCCCAAGGTTCAGGAATTGGTGCAGCCACTCACCTCTGGAAGTTTGTTTGTTTTTGTGGGCCTGGGGTTCAAACTCACAACTTTGTACTTGACAGGCAGGCGTTTGTGCCATGGAGCTATCTCCCCAGCCCCCATACCTTTGGAAGTAAAAGAGGACAAAGCAGAGGGAACTAAGGGTAGTTGGGGCAGAGAGTACGGCTCAGGGTAGAGCATTTGCCTAGCAAGTGTGAGGCCCTGGGTTCCAAACCCAGCAATGCAAAACCCCAAAACAGAAGCAACAGCAGTTAAGAGGCTTGGATACCACAGCCCCCACCCCCCCACACACACCTCCTTGGTAAAAGACAGTAAGTCCCTTCTCTGGGAAGGGAAAGCATAGATAGGGGCAGGAATGCCCTCCCTTCCATGTTTGCTGCCGCTACACTTAGTCAAAAAGAAAGGTGTGGGGCTGGGGAGATAGCTCCGAGGCACAAATGCCTGCTGGGCAAGTGCAAGGTCGTGAGTTCGAACCCTGGTCCCACAAAAAAAAAAAAAGAAAGGTGTGAAGATAACCTAAACGACCCTGAGCAGTGTCCTTTAGTCATTTTCTCCACACTGAGGGGGAATATTTGCCACCCACAGCTTAAAAGAGGAGAGGTCTATTTTGGTTCAACTTTCAGAAGACTCAAGCTCTGCATGGACAGCAGCTTGGGTGAGGGAAAACTGTCCAAGGTGTGGTGGCTGGGAAGCAGAGACCATAGGGAGGATCCCAGAGGGAAACACAGTCTCCGGCCCTGCCCTGGGGTGAGCCACCTCCTCAGCTAGGCCCCACCTCCTCGATGCCTGTAGCTGTAGTGCAACCACCATTCTGTCACTATTCCGGCCTTCTGAGCTACTTTTGTCTTTTGCTGAAACAAAAGACCTAACACCCAAAATTTATAAGAGGAAAGGTTTACTTAGCTCACAGTTTGTAAAGGTTTCTGTCCATAATCTGCTGGCTCTGAGGCAGAGGGCAACAGGTCACTGTGGTGGAAAACAGCAACAGCCACCAGAGCCAAGGGGGAGGGGCAGACCTCTTTCCTTCTCTTATATTATAGACAGGACACCCACCCTAGGGCAGGTGTGGCATTCGTGCCACCACCAATCCTAGAACCAGACAATGAACCAATCACAAATGCAGATTCAGCCACCTTCAAAAAACCCAGCCCCCTACAATCAGACAAGGCTTGGAGGAGACACCTGGACAAAAACCAAAATGCCAGCTATGATCACAAGAGGCTTTGAGGGGACGTGTGGCTATAAACCAGAAGACAGAGGCTTCGATTTTTACTGGAAGCTCTGTGTATCTGTGGAAAATAATATATAAACATGATACAAAAGATGAAAAGAGCAACGTTTAGAGTAATTCATATAGGGGCTGCGGAGATAGCTCAGTAGAATAAGCACTTGCCTGGCAAGTGCAGGGTCCTGAGTTCAATCCCTAGTTCTGAAAAAAAAAAAAAAAAAACGAAAAATAATTCATATAATCTGTTCCATTCAGATTTTAAGATATGCTACACAATGATCATAATAATTAATGGATTGGGAATGTGGTTTAGAGTTAGAGCACTTGCCTAGCACATGCAAGGTCCTGAATTTGATTCTTACCACTGCAAAAAAAAATCATTATTAGTAATAATATTAGTTATTGTTATTATTTTTATGTTATGGCCAGTTCAGCCTGCCCTGGGGGTGGGGCTGGCACAGCATGTGGTGCCAGGGATTGAACCTCGGTCCCTGCAGTTGCCTAAGCTTGCCTAAACAGGCACTTTAGACCACTGAGCTATCTTGCCGGCCCCTTACTTACTATATAATTGAAACTTACTGATAATCTGTTAAGAGATAGCACTCAGTCCCTGCTACCTGACAGACTTGTTTAAATCCTGTAAACACGCTATGAGTAGCAACTGTTATTATTCTCATTTTACAGATAAGGAAATGAAACCCGGAGGTGTTCAATAGCTCTTCTTTTTTTTTTTTTTTTAATTTTTTAAATTTTATTTATTATTTTCATTCTTGTTTCAGAACCTTTGTTTATTCACTCATTTTTATGGCCGGCTCAGCCCACCCCAAGGTCAGGGCTGGCGCAGCATGTGGTGCCGGGGATCGAACCGCGGACCCTGAAGCCGCCCAAGCTTCCCCAAGCAGGGGCTTTAGACCACTGAGCCATCCCACCGGGCCCTCAAAAGCTCTTCTAAAGTCACTCAGCAGTTGGAAGAGCCAGAATTTTAGGCCAGTATGTAGAGCACACACTGGTGTATGCTCCTGAGTTATTTATGGAGAAACACACCCATTCCTTAATTCCTTATGTCTGCACAGTGGTACTGAGGACCTCAGGTCTTTGAGTTCTCTCTTTTCACAGGGCTGGCAAATAAAATGCAGGACATCCACTTAAATTTAGTTTCAGAAAAAGAACAAATTGATTTCTAGGATGTCCCATGCAATATGTGACACATTTACATTAAAAAAATTTGTTATGTCTGAAGTTAAAATCTAACTGGGTGTTGTGTATTTCCACTCACTCCAGCTGAGAGCCCATTTTAGACAGCTCTCATGTGGCAAAGGCAGCAGTCCCCCTGGTTCAACCACAGTGGAATATCAGCTCCCAGGCACCATGCTGTATCTGAGACAGCAGCATTTCCATCGTGTCGGAATACTGAAATGACTCCACACAGTGATACTGCAGGTAATTCAGGAACAGCTGTGCCTGAAGCTCTGTCTTCAGTTGATTTTACTTTTACTTTTAAATTTTTGAATGAAAAGGGGCCATTGAGGCTCTACCCCTGGTCCCTAAAAGAATTCTCCATGAATGAGGCCTGGCCTGCTGTCCTCAACCCCTTTCTACTACAAAGCAGGCCAAGACATTAATAAGCGTCTAGGACCCTGGATTCCCGTGTCTGCTAACCCAAGAGGCTGGAACTTTGGGGGATTGCAGAGGGAGGGGAAGCACTTGGTCTCTGGCTTCAAGTCCTGAACATGCTCCTTTTGAATGTCGGTCACCAGCTGCTTCTGGAGCCTAAAACAACATCCGGACATCAAGTACTTCTGAGGCCCACGCTGTGCAATGTGGTTTTTAAATGAATGTAAACTCTGTGAGAACAGAAGCCCTCCAGGGATAGAAGAGGCAAGCCCATGCTACACTGCAGCGGCCAGGCGTGGACACGAGCGGCCCCTGCAGGCTCTCGGCGTCATTGTCAGGGGATACAGGCTTCCGACTGAGACAGGGGTTTTGCCAAAGGCTACTGACTGTCATTTGTAAAACTGCCCTAGTGGTTAATGTTTCCACAATGGCTAGGCTGCTGGCCTTTTGCCTGCCTGGAGCAAACTGCTAAAGATCCAGTTGGTAATTCTGAGAGAATTCAGCTCCTGTTCTCATGAAGATACCATCAAATCCCAGAGCTGTGGGTCTACTCAGGGTGGTGAAGCTGAGAGAGCAGGCTAGTAGACAGTGTGGTGATTGTGCAGGAATGTGCCTGGCCTGGCCTGGGCATGGGGACAGGGTGGTTATTTAACAGCCAGCGTGCCACCTTCACAAGCCCTGGGAGATTGGTCGTTCACTACATGCTGCAGTACCTGGAGGTAGCTACGGCCCCACTGTGGCTGAAGGGCAGAATATATATATATATATATATATATATATATATATATATATATATATCACTGCTGTACAGCCCATTGAGGCCAAAAGCATGGCCTCCAAACAATTAATAGTTAATTCAATAATAGCAACTCTTAAGAAGCTGTGCACAGTAAAGCATTCCTGACTTGTAAGTATGTGTGCTGGAAATTATTTCATAGCTTTTGTGATTCAAGAAAGAGTTTATAAGGACCGGCGGTATAGCTCAGTGGATTTAGCGCTTGCTTAGAGGAAGCGCAGGGGCCAGGGTTCGGTTCCTGGCCCCTCGTGCTGCACCCGCTCTAGAGCGCACTGAGGCAGGGATGGGCGTGGTGGCTCACGTCTGTAATCCCAGCCCTTGGGAGGTACAAACAGGAGGATCACTATGACTCAGTAGTGAGACCTTAAAAAAAAAAAGAAAGAAAGAAAAGACAGAAGTGGACATAAAAAATAAGAATGGGTTTATAATCTAAACATCAAGTGGCCCTTTCAGTTTGTTCAGTTTTTCCTAAGAAGCAAATAAAGGAGGGATGGATCCCTCATGATATAGCTTCGGATAGTACTCTTGTGATCTCTGTTCCCTACCACATAACTCCTTGGTAGCATGACCAATGGAAGAGTAGAATTAATGGGGTACAGGTAAGAGGCTCACAAATAAATAAGCCAAACCCGCAGATATGACTGGCAATGCCCTTGAGGAAGAGGGTTGTGAACACAAATATAAGGAGTTTTAAACTTGGTTTTCATAAAGCACAAGAGAAGGATTAGGGCAAAGAATGGAAAAAGAATTTGGAATTGGTAAAACTAACAAGTAAGGGCCACAGAGATACCTCAGCGGTCTAAGCACCTACCTAGGGAAGCACAAGGACCTGGGTTTATCCCTGGCACCATGCACCATGTCAGCCCCTCCCAGGTCCCACAGAGCCAGCCATCACCAAGACCAGGCATGGTGGCACACACCTGCAATCCCAGCACTGTGGAGGCTGAGAGAGGCGGGTCATTACAAGTCTGAGCTATGTAGTAAGACCCTGTACCAAATACGTAACATTTTTAAAATATTAACAAGTAAGCATATGAGTCTAAAATGAAAATTTCCTCTACCTTCTGGGTTCTATACAACATCAGTGACCAATCTAGATACTGAGTAACCTAGAACAGAAATTTATGATTTCCCAATTCTCCAGAAAGATTAAAATAAAATAAAAACATTTCTAAGAAATGGTAAACTAACATTCTGAGAGGCAAATCATAAAGAGGAGGAAGAAGGCCCAGGAAACTGTGGGAGGAAAGAGAGGCTCAACAGAAACTACAGAGGGAAGAAAATGTCAACAATAATAACTAAAAAGGGAAGAAGCCGGGCGTAGTGGCTCACGCCTGTAATCCCAGCACTTGGGAGGCTGAGGCAGGAGGATCGGTGTGAGTTCAAGACCAGCCTGGGCTACAAAAGTGAGCTCAAGGCCAGCCTGAACTGCATAGCGAGACCCTGTCTCAAAAAGACAAAAAGAAAAAAAAAAGGGAGGAAAAGCTACACATGACCATCAACATACATTCTTTTTTAAAAAGTTTATTTATTTATTTATTTATTTATGGCCAGTTCAGCCTACCCTGGGTGTGGGGCTGGTGCCAGGGATCAAACCATGGTCCCTGGTTGCCTAAGCAAGTACTTTAGGCTGCTGAGCTATCTTGCCAGCTCTCAACATACATTCTGTATGCAAAATCACATTAAGAAACCTCTGGCTGAATTTTCTTCTGTTTTTCTTAGTATGGCTGCTCTGAGCCTATATCTTTTCATGATGGCTCCCACTGGTCCAAGCTCAGCTCTCACCAGCAGAGGGACTGTATCCACCATGGGAACAACATCAGGTACAGCCTAAGGTGGCTTCTTATGTGTCAGCCACTAATGGACCACGCAGGAGCTGGGTGTTGTGGCATACATCTATAATTCCAGCACTTGACAGGATGCAGCAGCAAGATTGCCATGAGTTTGAAGCCAGCTTGGGCTACACAGTGAATTCAAGGCTAGCCTGAGACCATGGAGAGATCCTGTGTCCCAAAAACAAAAAAAAAAAAAAAAAAAAAAGTACCAGGCAAACAGAGAAGAGCCATACTCAAGTCATTCTAATTTAATTTTTTAAAATCTGTTATTTATTTGGCACAGGGTCTTGCTATGCAGCTCGGACTTGTAGTGATCTTCCTGTCTCGGTCTCCTCAGTGCTGGGATTATAGGCCTGTGCCACCAGCATGCAGTACTGGGGATCAAACCTGGGTCCCTGAGCTTGCCAGGCAGGCACTTAGACCACCAAGCTATCTCCCCAGCCCCTAACTCATTCTAATTTAAGCACTCAATTATGCAATATGTTTAGACTTTAAGGGTGTCAGCCTTACTATAGAGGCTTCAACTACTATTGCCATCAAAACAACTGACAGTTGTTTTGGGATTGCAGCTATGTGCCACCATGCCTGGTCTTGGTGATGGCTGGCTCTGTGGGACCTGGAAGGGCTGGCATGGCATATGATGCCAGGGATAAACCCAGGTCCTTGTGCTTTCCTGGGTAGGTGCTTAGACTGCTGAGGTATCTCCGTGGCCCTTACTTGTTAGTTTTACCAATTCCTAATTCTTTTTCCATTCTTTTCCCTAATCCTTCTCTTGTGCTTTATGAAAACCAAGTTTAAAATTCCTGATGAAAATATGTAATATAACCACTGTTAAATTTAAACAATTTTAAAAAAATTTAAAAAATTAAAAAAAATAAAACTCCTTATATTTGTGTTCACCGACAGTTTTATCTGTAAAGAGCCTAAAAATAATCACTTCTCATCCACCATAAATTTGATTAATTGATCCAGGTTGGGAACCTGGGGATTGTGTTTTGGTGGGTTCTGACTGTGGCGCCATCCTCGATAGCTTCTTTGACAATCATGAAAGACTGGACAGTTCTACCACCCATGGAAAAGGCTAAGTGTCTTCCTGGAGAAATCTGACTAGACTAAGAGGAAAGCCCTAAAGCTACTGACATCATAGGTCAGCCAACATAACACCCGGAGAGATCATCCTACACCAGATTCCACAACTGATAAGTGCCAGCCCTGGTTTCTGAGCATCTTGTCAGGCTTTTAGACACCCACACTTAAAAATGAGCCAAGAACCACAGATGATAGCCTCAGGTGAAAATATGGACTAAAGCCAATAGAGAGAGAAAAAAGAAAGAAACCAGGACAAACCAGAAGCTACAGGAGGGAGGAAAATGTCCTCAATAAAAACTAAAACACCCTAATCACATTTGAAATCTTCGCAGAGATAACACATTGAAAGCACAGAATAAGAATAGCATGCTCTTTTTTTTTTTTTTTTTTTTTCTTGTTTCAGAACCTTTGTTTGTTTATTCACTCATTTTTATGGCCAGCTCAGCCAGCCCTGAGGGCAGGGCTGGCACAGCATGTGGTGTCAGGGATCTTACCGTGGTCCCTGAAGCCGCCTAAGCTTTCCCAAGCAGGGGCTTTAAACCACTGAGCCATCCCGCCGGGCCCCAGTATGCTCTTTAAAAGAAAATTGTCAAGGAAAAAACTGAGCTTCTAGAAATAAAAAACAGAGAGAAACAAAAACGCCCATTTAAAGGATTAAAGATAAAGTCTAGGAAATCAAAGGTCAGACCTTTGATCAAATGGTCAAATGCAAAGGTCAAATGAAAATAAGAAAGAAAAGACAAGAAATATAGACGATCAACTCAGGAGTTCCAGAAAGAAAGAAAGGAAAAAGGAAAATAGGAGAAAATGCTATTTATAAAAAGCTATTTAAAAAAAAAATTCCCAAACCTTAAAGATATAAGCTTTTTTTAAAAAAGCATTTATTTCTTTGTTTGATACAGAGTCTCACTACCCAGTTCTGACTCGTAGTGATACTCCTGTCTCAACTTCACCAACTCCAGGATCACAGGCATGCGCCACCATGCCTGGTTTTGGTGGCTGGCATAGCGTGTCCAGGGTTCCTGGACCAGCACAACATGTGGTACTGGGAATCAAACCCTGGTCTTTACACCTGCCAGGCAGGCAGTTAGACCATGAACTACTTCCCCAGCCCAAAGATCTAAGTTTTATAGTTGAAAGGGGCTACCTAGTACCCAGCACCAATGGATGGAATGAATCTTCATTAAGTAATATCATTTCAGAATCTTGGGGATCATTTAGGTTTCCAGAGATAGAAAAATAAACTATGAGTAAAAGACAAGAATCACAATGACTAGATTTCTTTTTGCTTTTTAAACTTTATTCATTTATGTGATGGTTGGCTCAGCCTGCCCTGGGGGTGGGGCTGGCACAGCATGTGCTGCCAGTGATCGAACTGTGGTCCCTGTGGCTGTTTAAGCTTGCCTAAGCAGGTGCTTTAGACTGCTGAGCTGTCACCGGCCCCTGACTAGATTTCTTAGTAGCAATACTAGAAGCTACAAAACGACACAATTAGAAATCCCTTCAAGGGGCCCGGCGGGATGGCTCAGCGGTCTAAAGCGCCTGCTTGGGAAAGCTTGGGCGGCTTCAGCGACCACGGTTCGATCCCCGGCACCACATGCTGCGCCAGCCCTGCCCTGGGGGCGGGCTGAGCCAGCCACAGAAATGAGTGAATAAACAAAGGTTCTGAAACAAGAAAAAAAAAAATAAATAAATAAATAAAATAAAATAAAATAAAATAAAATAAAAAAGAAATCCCTTCAAAATTCTAAAAGGAAAGATAGGTATTGTGGCTCATGACTGTAATCCCAGCATTCATGAGGCTGAGACAGAAAGGTTGCTGCCAGTTTGAGGCCAGCCTGGGCTATGTAGTGAGTTCAAGGCCAGTCTCAACTACATAGTGAGAGCTTGTCTAAAAAAAAAAAAAAAAAAAAAAAAAAAAAAAAAAAAAAAAAAAAAAAAAAAAAAACTACAGAAACATTATCTCCTACAAATCTAGAGTTATATATACATTTGGGTGCCCTGAACTATAAGTACAGTGAGAGAGTAGAATCCGAATAATTGGATAATTTTTTTTTATAATTAGATAATTGCAAGGCTCCAAAAGTGAATTTCTCATGCAGATTTTCTTAGGAAGCTACAGGAATAGTTGCTTCACCAAAATGAAGGGGAAACGAAGAATGAAGAAGATAGGAAGACAGAACACACTGAATATGACCTTCCACACAGGAGGGAAGAGGGAACCTTAAGGAGACGGAGGCAGTGGATACGAAAGGGAAAGAAGTGATTTTGAAGTGCCGCCTGTGTACCCGGCAAGGTTTGCAGGGCCTAATGCTCAACCGAGGGGCTGGGGAGATAGCGCAGTAGAATAAATGCTTGCCTGGCAAGCACAAGGGTCTGAGTTCAATCCCTGGCTCTGCAAAAAAAAAAAAAAAAAAAAAGCTTAAACAAGTAGGGGAGGGTCTTTAAAAGAAGAAAAATGTAAAATTACAAATACTTTTTAAAGAAATATTTTTATTTACATATGTGTTTTTTCCACTACCGAAGATCAAACTCAGAACCCTGTGCTTGCTAGACAGGCACTTATACCACTGAGCTATCTCCCTGGCCCTGAATGTACAATTTGACAACACAAGAGGAACTCAAATTATTCCTCAAATTTATATTTTATAAATTATTCCTCAAATTTATAACATTATAATTTATAAAATTATAGAAGTGACAAATATGGTAAGCTCACAAATCCAGAAACATAGAAAACTGTACTGAGAAATCAACCACAAAAGATACCAACACAGCTATATGCACTTGGAAACAAAACCACACTGCATATGTGAAAAAACAAATCACAATACTATTAGAAAATATTTATAAATGAATGATAACAAAAATGCTATAAACCAAGATCTGCAGAATGCTATTAGAGCAGTACAAAACAGGATAGGCATTGTATAATCCATCTGGGGGCGTCTGCCCTCCTGCCAGCAGAATTACCAGGGAATTTGAGAGAAATGCAATTTCGGGCTCTATTCAAAATTGCCTCAGAAATTCTGATTTCTGGGGCCTGAAACATCTGTGTTTTGTCCACATATTATATATGTTCAGGTGTGAAAACTACTGTTTTATATGTGCTTATTGAAAAACAGAAAGATTAATACCTTAAGTATCCAACTTAGCAAAAAAGATTAAGTCAATTGAAAATAATAGAAGGAATAAAATAATGCTAAGATCAGAAATTTTCTTTGTTTATTTTAAGAGCTTAAATTCAATGTCAGGATCTCAAAAGACATTCTCTTTGCTTCCATATTTGACAATCCCAGTCTTCCTCCAGGCTGATTCAACCAGTGAGTGGATCAGCACAAGAGAATTGGTCAAGAAAGCAATACATAGAATTGACTTCAAGGGATCACATTAGATAAGTTTGTGCAGATATGCCTGCACATCTTTTTCTGAACAGAGCCATAAAGTGTTAAAATGATTTTTGGAATGGAGAGGGGTTTGGGAATAAGGAATGGAAAGTATTCTATTTGCTCTTTTAAAAATATTCTTATTGGGCTTGAGTTTCCAATATTATGCAAAGGTTATTAGTTTTGTGTGGTTTTTTTTTTTTTTTGCGGGACTAGGGTTCAAACTCATGACCTTGCACTTGCCAGGCAGGCACTTATGCCACGGAGCTATCTCCCCAGCCCCCAAAGGTTATTCATTTTTAAAGTGAAGAGAGAGCCGGTGAGATGGCTCAGCAGTCTAAGTGACTGCCTAGAAAAGTTTAGGCAACTTCAGGGACCTCGGCTCAATCCTCGGCACCATCCTCGGCACCGCATGCTGAGCCAGTCCCACCCCCAGGGCAGGCTGAGCTGGCCATAACACAAATAAATAAATAAATAAATAAATAAATAAGGTTTAAACAAAAAAATTTAAAAAATAATAAAGTGAAGAGAATGGGACTGTGCTACTACAAGTCATATTTACTTCCTCTTTTGAACACTTGGGTAGTATCACTGGTTTGGTTTTGGGGTTTTTTTTGTTGTTGTTTGTTTGTTTTTAAGTAAGACATGTCCCAAACGTGGTCTGGGTAAGAATTTGTTTTTCCTATATATAATTCACAATTTCCTTCTGGTAAATAAATTAGCATACCTAATAAAATGTGTAACTTTGAAAAAAAAAACTTTAAATAAACAAAAACTTGTACTAAGAAGCCTAGTCACCCAGTTGTCAGAGTCTAATCACCTTTAACCAATTTTTTTGAACCTATTGTAACAATGTTTCTATTCAATGTCTTATCGAGGGTAAGTCTTAAGAGTAAGTCTTTATTAAACTGGCTTGTTCAACACTTTTCATTTACAGGAAATTCTGTAATATAGTCTAACCAGTGGCCATAACTACATGTCTTACTAAATTTCAAAATATTTATTTATTTAATGTATTTCCTACGGGGTCTACAGGGTCTCACTACACAGATTGGACTCATAGAGATCCTCCTGTTTTCAGTCTCCCAAGCGCTGGGATTACAGGTTCGCACCACCATGCCCAGTCTCAACTGCTGTTTTTTTGCACCCCGGGGGGTGGGGTTGTCATGGCATGCTGGGGATCAAACCCTGGTCCCTGTATCTGCCTAAGTAGGTGCCCTAATCCACTGAGCTATCTGGCCAGCACCATTTATTTATTTTTGAGACCGAGGTCTCACTGTGTAGTCCAGGTTGGCCTCAAACTCACAGTTCTTTTGTCTCCGTCTCCAGAGTGCTGGGATTACAGGTGTGCACCATCATGCCCTGCTAAAAGTATGTTTTATTTTATTTAAAGAATTTTTTATTTTATTTTCTTGTTTCAGAACCTTTGTTTGTTTATTCACTTATTTTTACAGCTGGCTCAGCCCGCGCCCTGAGGGCAGGGCAGGTGCAGCATGTGGTGCCGGGGATGGAACAGCAGTCCCTGAAGCCACCCAAGCTTTCCCAATCAGGCGCTTTAGGACCACTGAGCCATCCCGCCGGGCCCCCTGAGAGTATGTTTTAAAACGTTGACAAATGTGGGTAATATTCACTTCAGTTACTAGTGTAAGTAGGAGGGTATGATGCATTACAAGGCATTACAACTACAGAGATAAGAACCGGCAAAATGTGCCAGCCAACAGGCTCAGGGGCCAGGGATTCGATCCATCGCGTGGTGGGGCGTGCCTGTAAGCCCAGCTCTTGAGGGGCTGTAAGCAGGCGGATCACTATGAGTCCAATCTAGTAGTGAGACCCTGAACCCTATATATAGACTCTTTCCTAAAATATAAAAGAAAAAAAGAATGCAACGCATTAATTCCTCCGACAGGCATGGAGGACCTACCCCATACCAGACTTGTCTACCGCGCGCCAGGCACTGTTTTTCTATCTGCAGATACAGAAATGAATAATCGGTAATGGGAAGTGAAACTACAATTCTCACACTGATCTGCCTCTCTCCATGGTGGGGCTTCTTTCCTCCTTTCCCTGGATACGATTCTAGGTGTGTGGAAAAGCCCCGCCCCATTTCCCGCCCTTTCCGGACTCCGACTAGGGGGTGGACTACAATTCCCATCAAGCCAAGCGAGCCCCTCAGGGCGTCCCGCCTTTGCGCGCCTTGACGACTACAGTACCCAGAATACTCCGCTTCCCCCATGGGTGTTTTCATCCCTTTCGCGGTGCGGGACGCGGTAGTGGCTAGCGGACTTCCAGGCCCGGGGCTCTCTGTGTCCTTTCCTGGGTCAGGGACTAGGCAGTGACTTGGCTCCTGGGCGCTGTGCCCAGGAGCGCGCGCAGGCAGGCGGCCGCCGTCACTCCGGCGAGTTCTCGTCCTCCTTCACTTCTCCCCCGCTCGGAGCGCAGCGCTTAGACGGCCCGGGACCGACGGCCCGGTGCACGGGTGACCATCTCGGCTGCCGGGGCGGAGACCAGGCTGCAACGCCCGGAGTGCGAGAGCTCTGGGGACGAGGACGACAAGCAGCAGGGAAGATGGCGTCGGAGCTAGATCCTGAGGTGCAGGCCCTGGACCGTACTTTGCTGGAATGTTCGGCCGAGGAGACCGCGGGGGTGAGTGGCGGGGCAGGGCGGGCTGCGCCCGGAGAGAACTGGCTCCTGGAGACTCAGGGAATGCCGGCGCTGGTGGGGGTGACGGCCGAATCCGCGGGGAGGCCACCGATGCAGGGGCCCTGGAGCTGTGCTGTGCCCGAGCCACTTTCCCATATGTCTGGCGAACCCGTAGCGCTTGCACTCTTCTTCCTTCCCCGCACACTCCTTGAGGTGCCCGACGTATGGGCCTTTGCCCTTTCTACCAGCGCCTGGAAGAAGGGAGGGAAGAGACGCCTCCTAGTGTCTTCAGCGTAGCCGCCCCACTTTACCTTCCTGCTTCCTTTTTTTGGAATGAGTGGAGCCGTCAGCGCCTATTCCACTGAAGCACGCTGCCCTACCCACGTCCCGACTGTGTTTCTGGGACTGCCCGAAGGAAGCAAGAAAGGTGCTAACAACACTGTCCCCCCCATTTGTTTTTTTCTTTTTCTTTTCTTTTTTTTTTTTTGCACGGATTGAGTTAGTGCACTGTTGATGCATGTATAAAAAGTATAGTATAAGTGAGCATGAGAAAGTAGGAGTGGAGGCTGGAAAATTAAAGTTTTTGTTGTAGTTGTGCAAAGTTGAATAGAAAATGAATGCTTTGGTCAACAGATACAAGCTTAGTGAGAGTTAGTCACAGCTAGATAGGTCCCACACATATAAACCTTTCAAAATGAGTATATGATGTAAATATACCAGCGTAAGTTACAGAATTCTAAAATGATTAAATAAATTCAATGCCTTCTTTCTCCCACACTCGATGTTGAGTAAGAGTGGACCAAAACAACTCGGACCCTGCCTCTAGAGCCTCCACTTTAAGCTAGGAGGAAGCATTAAGCAAGTCAGAAGTCTGAATGTTAACCAACAAAGTGGGCAGGCAGCTCTGCGGAGTTTTTTTTTTTAAAAAAAAAAAAAAAAAAAAAACTACTCCCTGATCAACAAAATAAGTGAAGCAAGAAAAAAATAAAATAAAAAATTAAAAAGAAAATAAAAATAAAACATCCTTTCTTAAAAAAAAAAAAAGAACCTTTGTTTATTTACTCATTTTTATGGCTGGCTTAGCCCGCCCCAAGGTCAGGGCTGGTGCAGCATGTGGTGCCGGGGATCGAACCACGGTCCCTGAAGCCACCCAAGCTTCCCCAAGCAGGCGCTTTAGACCACTGAGCCATCCTGCCAGGCCCAGGGAGTAGTTTTGAGTGAATTTGTGAAGGTCAAGTAAAAATGAATGGCAGGAGTAGAGGTGAAAAGTTTAAAGAAATAGTGTTGAGTGATGAGCTATATTTTGTTGTTTTTTTAAAGGACTAACTGACTTGTTCCATCTTTTTTATTTATTTTCAACTTCATTATTGCACAACCCAAGATTTTTCAGCCCCATCTGCCCTTGTTTATCAGAGAGAGTAGAAAATGAAAGTCATGCCACAAGTAAACAGGAAAATAATAACAGCTGTTTACTAGCCATGTGTCTACAGTAGCAGATGTCCAATCTATTTATCTTAAAGCAGTATTTTGCTTCTCACTGAAGTTTGCGTGTGTTGGCCTAGTGATAGGGGCTGCATCTTGCATGTGAGTCCTTTTCTGAAAGTCTGGTTATTCAGTGGTTACAGCTTCTTTGTTGAGGTTCCTGAGGAAACCAGTTATAAAAGCAGTGCTGGAAGCCAATGATGTTTTCTCAACAGTGAGAATTGAACCCAAGGCTTTTATGTTGAGCTACAGCCTCAGCCTTTTTTTTTTTTTTTTTTTTTTTTTTTTTTTTTTTTTTTTTTTTTTTTTTTTTTTTTTTTTTTTTTTTTTTTTTTTTTTTTTTTTTTTTTTTTTTTTTTTTTTTTTTTTTTTTTTTTTTTTTTTTTTAGGAATTTCAAGTAAAGATTTTGCTGAATTGCTAAATTGCTGGGGCTGTGTTCAGACTTGCAGTCCTCCTTCCTCAGCCTCCTTGCATGCCAGGATTACAGGTGTGCGCCACCACACCTGGCCTGTGCTCTTGAGATTTTATGCAAATTCTCAAGCAAACATTTGAGGAGAAATTAAGAGAAATAGCAAAAGAGTATTAATTTGGACTTGAGTCTCCACAGTTTTAAGTTGTGGGCCTGTGTAGTTATTTTTGGCTTTAAAATTTTAAACAGTTTCTTGGAGATAGAACTCTCATGCTGTGTACAAGTCAGTGGTTTGGTTTTTAGTGTCTTCAGAGTTCTGTAACTTCAATTTTAGGATATTTTGGTTGCCCCCCAATATGAAATTGAATGTAGAACAGCAACACTTTTTTACTTCTAAGCTCCCAAACTCTCTACATAGTTTTGCCTATTCTGGCCATTTCATAGAAATTAGAGTCGTACAGTATACCATCTTGTGACTGGCTTCTTTCAGCAGAATGCTTTCAAGGTTCATCCATGTTGTTGCACATGTCAGCTCTTTCTTTAAATTTTCTTTATTTTAGAGAAGGGTCTAGAGGGTGTTCAGGGTCTCACTACTAGATCAGACTTGTAGTGATCCACCTGATTTACAGCCTCCCAAGAGCTGGGATTACTCGCAGGTGCCACCACAGCCAGTCTCAGTTGCTGAATCAGCACGCCCTGAGCGGGCAGGACTGGCACAGCAGGCTGAGAATCGAACCCCTGGCCCCTGCGGCCGTTTGCAGGCGTATTAACCCGCTGAGCTGTTTGGCTGGTCCTTACATGTCAGCTCTGTATTCTTTTTTTTTGCCAAATGATAACTCGTTGTGTGGATAAAGCACATTTTACCTATTCATTAATTAATGAGCATTTGAATGGTTTCTCCTTTTTTGGATATATGAACCATGCTACTCTGAGCATTTATATACAGACATTTGTGTGGACATTTTTATTTCTCTTGGCCATACACCTAGGAGTAGAATTGCTGGGTCATATGTTAATAACTCTTTTGAGAAACTGTCAGACTTTTCCAGAGTCTGCCTCATTTCACATTTCCACCATCAGTGTATCAGGGCCTTTACATTCTTGCCAGCACTTGTTTGCGTTTTGATCGTAGCTATTCTGTAGGATGTGGGTGCTTTTTCATGATTTCAGTTGCCATTTCCTCGGTTGCTTCTCATATTGAACGTTTTGTGAGTTGACGGGTCATTTTCTGTTTTTTTGTTTTTTTGGTTTTTTTTGTCTTTTTGAGGCAGGGTCTCACTATGCAGTTGAGGCTGGCCTTGAGCTCACTTTTGTAGCCCAGGCTGATCTCGAACTTGCACCAATCCTCCTGCCTCAGCCTCCCGAGTGCTGGGATTACAGGCGTGAGCCACCACGCCCAGCTTTTTTTTTTTTTTTTGTATTACCCAGCCTGCCCTGGGGTTGGGGCTGGCGCAACATGTGGTGCCAGGGATCGAACCTCTGTCCCTGCAGTTGCCTAGGTTTCCTAAGCAAGTGCTTTAGACCACTGAACCATCTTGCCAGCCCCTCAGTATTGCTTTCGTTCTTTTTGTCTTTTATTAATGAATTTCTGTATTTTTGTTTTTAGTTGTAAATATTCTGTCTACTTTATCTGTAAAGCTTAGCAGGACTTGTTTAAAATTTTAAATTAGTTCCCAAAACTGTATTGGAGCACTGATGTTTTATGATTAACTTGCATGTTACTTGTACTTAATTTGAAAGTAAAATTAAATATGGCTAACGGACATAATTTTGATTGACTGTAGAACAGTAATTTGATACCACATTGAAAAGGCTAACCACTAGAGATTCTTACTCCCAAGGCATAAATTTGGCATTCAATAAAAGGAACGCTCCTGGATATGTCATAGCATATTTACTTTAGTGGGATGAGTTAACAGTTTCTTTACTTCCATTATGAGCAATTTTATTTATAAGATTATGAATTCTTACTATTGTAGTGCCCTTGGATGTGACCACTACAGGTATCTGAAATAGGGACAAATTAAAATGCATCCAAATCAGAAATCTCAATAATTTATTTTATGTTGAAGAAATAGTTTCCATCAACATATGGTAATGGAAGCAAATAAGGGAAGCTGTAGATTTTCTTTCTTTGAGAAATGTATGAACCGTTATTGAGAAAGGCAGGTGTAAATTTCTCTTATATACAGAGTTTGCAAGGTTAGTCAGGCTAGAGTACTCATACTAGAGATTGGAGCCCAGGTGTGTTAGATTTTTTACTTCATGGTAATAAGCTCCCTGCCTTGCTTTTTGTCGGCGGGACTAAGGATTGAACTTGGGGCCTGGTGTGTGCTAGGCCGGCACTTGCTACTTAACTACACACATCCCACGGGTAGTAAACTTTTAAAAGATGGGAAACACATATCCACCCTCCTGAACAAGGTGTTTCA
>PVJA010041528.1:0-17827 GCA_004027025.1 Myocastor coypus
TGTGTTTGTATTACAGACAGACAGAGAGAGAGATGTTGGGAAAGTAAACAAAAATTCTGATTAAACAGAAAATTTAGTAGGCGCAAGCAGTTCAGTCTCCAGGCCTGCAGTACCAGCCTCACCCCTAGGGTGCACTGAAACAGCAATTGACACTGGGCGTGGTGGCGTGCACCTGTAACCCCAGCTCTTGGGAGGCTGTAAACAGGTGGATCACTACGAGTCCGATCTAGTAGTGACACCTTGAACACCTTGTAGACCCCAAAAATACAAAAAAAAATTAATAAATAAACAGAAAATTTAAAATTAGATTTGAATGGGAATATTTCAAAGAAAACCAGGGCTGAGGAGATAGCTTAGTAGAATAAGCACTTGCCTGCTAAGCACAAGGCCTGAGTTCAATCCCCGGTTGTGCAAAAAAGAAAAGAAAACCAATTTCAAGAAAATACTTAGAAAATCCCCAGCCCCCCCATCTCCCTGAAGGAGGAAATGTAAAGACTAAGTTGGAATGGAAAGACACGGTCTTAACCAGCTGGGATGTGATGGTCTGTCTGAAATATGTGACTATGGGAAGATGTAGCTGAGACTCTTTTCAGGGTCCTAAAGGTATCTGTGCAGTGAGGCCCCCCAGAAAAGCTCAGTAAGTCCCGCTCCACCAGGTTCCAGGGTGTCTCTCTGTGACAGAACCAACAGGATCCTTCTACAAATCACCTCTTGTGTTTCCATGTAAATTTCACTAGTTCTGTCTCAGAGACCAGCTGGATTTTCAAGGATATTTACCTGAGTTTATAAAAGAAGCCAAATGTATTAAATGAATAAATAATGACTGTTATTAGAACCACATTTTGGGGACTGTAATAGCCATTTAATTTTGTGCCTTTTGTTCCTTTTCCCTTTTCTTTCTTTCTTCCTTCCTTTCTTTCTTTCTCTTTTTCTTTCTTTCTTTCTTTCTTTCTTTCTTTCTTTCTTTCTTTCTTTCTTTCTTTCTTTCTTTCTTTTTTTTTAGACAAGGTCTTGGCATGCAGTCCAGGTTGGCCATGTGCTCACTTTGTAGCTCAGGCTGGCTTGAAACTGTCAGTGAGCCTCCTGCCTCAGCCTCCTAAGTGCTGGGATTGCAGGCGTGTGCTGCTGCACCTATCCCATTTCTTTTATTTTCTTCTTTTTAATTTTAGGGAAGGGTCTACAGGGTGTACAGTGTCTCACTACTAGATCTGACTCATAGTGATCCACCTGTTTACAGCCTCCCAAGAGCTGGGATTACAGGCGCACCACCAAGCCCAGTCTCAGTCTCAGCATGCCCTGGGGGTAGGGCCAGCATGGCAGGCCTGGGGATCAAACCTTGGCCCCTGCACCTGCTTGCAGGCACTTTAATCCGCTGAGCTATTTGGCTGGCCCTGGCCCATTTCTTTAATACTGTACGTGCTTGGAGTATTGCAGCAAGAGAATAAAGGCTCCCCAAAAGAGGAATAATGGGGTCATGGATGCAGTTCAGTTGTAGAGCACTTGCCTGGCATGCATGAGCCCCTGGGCTTTATGCCCAGCACCGCCAGAAACAAAGCTTAAGGACAAGGGATTATAGATGTTATGCTGGAACATCACTGTCTCTGTGAAAATGTTTGTATCTTTAAGAACTGTCTGAGTGGACGTACTGCCCATAGCCAAGTGATCTCTGGTTATCCTAGGCATGCTTGGTGAGTGGGTTGTCATCCACAGGTGGGTAATATTGAAAGAAATGATAGATTGGCCATCCACGCTCTCTGCAGAAGATGGACCAAGAAGAAATGGGCTTAAATAGCAGCAAGAGATTGGGGTCAGATATAAGGGAAAACAATTTTACTTTGAGGACAGCGTGGACTATTGAGGCAATTTTGGGTCGGTCTTTCTTATAGCTCTGAGTGACTCATCAAATTCTCATCTTTCTGAGGAAATTTCAACGCAGCTTTATTTCATGTTAGGAGACTAAGCAAAAACACTGCACAAGGTCCCTTCAAGTTGAAACGACATTCAGTGTGGGTTTGCCTTTTTCACAAGAAATCCAATATTGTAAGTTCAATTCACCAAAAAGGAAAAGGAAAGAATACAGACTGGGAACACGAGAAGCACATTGTGAGGGCCTTTGGGGTGTGACAGAAGACTGGCTGCACGCATAGCCTGTAGAACAAGCTATCTTCTAGTATGCTTAGACTAAAGGACACTAACTTGCAGCCTGGAGACCAAATCTGGCCTATTATTTTTTTTTAAATAAAGCTTTATCAGGACTCAAGAACATGCCTCGTTTGTTTACCTACTGTCTGTGTTGTTTTCAGATAGCTGTGGTACAGCTGGAGGGCTGCCACAGAGGCATAGGTCTGGCAAAGGGTACAACATTTGCTACCTGTTTTTCTCTCTCTGTCTCTCTCTCCCCCTACCTTCCTCCCTCCCTCCTAAAGCCAGGGCTTTCACACTGACCTACGTCTCCAACTTTTTTGAATTTGTTAAAATTTTATTTTGAGATACAATTTCCTTACATTGCCAAGTTGCCTAGCTTAGGCTCAAACCTGGAATCATCCTGCCTCAGCCTTCCAGAGTGCTAGAGGTACAGGTGTGCACCACCACTACCACTATACCTAGTTTTTATTGGTTTGGTTTGCTGTGTGTGCGTGGTGCTAGGGATGGAACCCAGGCCCTCGAGCATGTTACGCAGGCCCTTTGCCACTGAATTATACCCTAGCCCTTGCTGGTCGTTGTTAAAAAGACTTGCTGATTCTTGGTTTAAATTTGCAAAAATTCATCCAGCTGTGGTGGGGCATGTGAAGAAACCCAATGGCACTGGGGAGGCTGAGGCAGGAGGATCCCTGAGAGTTGGAGGCCACCCTGGGCTACACAGTGAGTTCAAAGCCAGCCTGAATTACATAGGAAGACCCTGTCTCAAAGAAACAAAACAAAAAAATTGCAAAAATTCAAGTATACACATAGTGCTTTTTAAAAAATTGGTGGCAAAGTCTTACTAAAGATAGGAAAGGAAACAAGTTCTGCAGAGCGGGTTTGGGCCAAGTAAGCAGGGAAAAGAAGTACACCTGATAGTGTGGCAGTGTGACGACAGACCGCAGTGCAAGCGAGAGCACAGCAGCTTTTGCGGGGAGCGCAGGGTTCCACTTGGTGTCTCAGGCTGACCTCGAACTCACTGTGTAACCCAGAAGAGTCCCAAACTCTTGGCAGTCCTCCTGCTTCAGCCTTCCTATGGCTTGGATTTTAGGTGTGCACCACCGCTCCCAGTTTGGATTTTGTTGTGCTTTACATCTATTTGCGCCCCCAAAGCCTTATGTAAATCATGGAACTGCCAAGCCCACGGCTCAAAGGGCGGGGCCAGAGGACCAGGGCGGGACTTCAGGGGCAGGGCCAGCGCTGTGCGGAAGGGTTAGACTGACAGCATGCACCTCCCCTGTTCCCCTCCCAGGACTGGTGGCCTCTCTTAGAGGTGTGAGCGGATCATCCTGGACATGGCAGCGCAGTGCCTCGAGGTGTTGCACTGTAATTCAGGCTGCTTTAAACTATGAAACATCCAGTAACTATGAGCTAAATAGACCTTTTCTTCCCTAAGCTTATGTGTCAGGTATTTGTCCCAGCAACAAGAGTAACTAAGACAGATTTTATAACACTTTATCTTTTTTTTTTTTTGAGATAGGTCTCACTATGTGGTTGAGGCTGACTTTGCCCTCACTATGTGTTCTAGGCTGGCCTAGAATTTGTGGTGATCTTCCTGCGCCAGCCCCTTGAGTACCGAGATTACAGTATGCACCGTCATGCCTGGCCAACAGCATTTCATAGAAATTTTTGAATTTGCTTTCTCCTTGCAAATAGGGAAGAGTATTTTTGCATTGGATGTGCACAGGTCCTTTGCTGGCATCGTAGGTTGAATTGGGTCTCTGCATACCGCCAAGACCAAACAGAGAAAGATCCCTTGTGGGGCGGAGGGGGAGCCCAGTGATACAGCACTGGCCTAACATGCTCAAGGCCTGGAGTTGATCCCCAGTGCTAAAAGAAACCAAATCCTAAAAAAAGACATCTTGGAAGTCTGAAACCCCAGTACCTCATATTTTTATGGCAGATGCAAGTAGATAAATTAAGATAACACAGATGAAGTTCCACTGGTGCCAGTATATCCTAATCTAATTGAACTTTATTTATGTTCTTAAAAGAAAGTGAAAGGACATGTTGCTGGGTGGGTTTGCTTGGCAGTGCCTGTTAAATCACACTCTAAGGATGCCGAGGAAGATGGATCAAAAGTTTGACCTCAGCTCCTACATATGTTAGTGAGTTCCTGTCTCAAAATAAAAAAAAATAAGCTGGGCGTGGTGGCGCATGCTTGTAATCCTAGCACTTGGGAGGCTGAGGCAGGAAGATCGCTGTGAATTCAAGACCAGCCTGGGCCACAAAAGTGAGCTCAAGGCCAGCCTGAACTGCATAACGAGACCCTGTCTCAAAAAAGACCAAACAAACAAAACAAAACAACAACAAAAACCAATCAAAATAAAAAAAAATAAGAAAAGGGTTAGGAAAACCAAGCATGATGGCAATGGTGCACATTTGTTATCCCAGTGCTGGGGAGGCTGCAGCAGGGTTATTACTGTGAGTTCAAGCCCAAACTTGGCAAGATTCTAACTCAAAATACATAAAAATTAAAAAAAAATTTCAACAAAGGACTGAATGTGTAATTCAGTGGGAAAGTTCTAGATTAAAACCCTAGTACTAGAAAAAGAAGAAGTAGAAAGAGGAGAAGGAAAAGACAGAGGAGGAAGGGGCAGCCATGCACAGATATATAGTAAAAAAGCCATATCAGTATAAAAGCCGAAGGACTGCTCAGTGGTCTAAAGCACCTACTTAGGCAAGCTTAGGCAACTGCGGGGACTGCAGTTAAATCCCCAGCACCACATGCTGCACCAGCCCCACCCCCAGGGCAGGCTGAGCCGGCCATAATATAAAAATGAATAATGGGCCCGGCAGGATGGCTCAGTGGTCTAAAGCACCTGCTTAGGAAAGCTTAGGCAGCTTCAGGGACCATGGTTCGATCCCTGGCACCACATGCTGTGCCAGCCCTGCCCTCAGGGCAGGCTGAGCCGGCCATAAAAATAAATAAATAAATGAACAAAATTCTGAAACAAGAATAAATAAATAAATAAATAAATAAATAAAAATACATTTAAAAATAAAAATAAATAAATAGTACCAGCAAGATAGTTCAGCAGTCTAAAGCGCGTGCTTAGGCAAACTTAGGCAACCTCAGGGACCCGCGCACCACATGCTGCGCCAGCCCCACCCCCAGGGCAGGCTGAGCCAGCCATAACATAAATAAAGTTTAAAAAAAAAAAATAAAAGCAGAGGATGAGGGCCAGCGAGGATGGTTTTGCAGCTGCAGGGACCACAGCTCAATCCCCAGCACCACATGCTGCACTAGAACCACCCTCAGGGCAGGCTGAGCCGGCACAAATAAATAAGTGAGGTGTAATTAAAATAAAATAACAACAACAACAAAAAGAAGCAGAGGATGAAGCTAAGCAGAAGCGAGGCAGGAACACCAAAGAGTCCCATGAGACCACCAGAGGCTAGGACAAGGCTGGCAAGGCATCCCAGACAGTTCCAAAGGGAATGTGATCCTACTATTACCTCAAAAACTGAGAAGCAATACATTTCTGTTATTGGAAGCCCCTCGGTCTGCGTGTTTGTTATGGCAGCCCCAGGAAGCTGAACGGTAAAGCGCAGGGAAAACGTGTTAAGGCTGACTCTCCGTTGTCTCTACTGAAGAGGAATGGGAGCGGAACAGTGAGACCCTTGCATCATTGCAGTGCTTCACATTTTCCACTGCTTAGAATTGCCTTGCACTAAAATATTCTAGCACATTGCTTGTTGATTTTGCCTGCCTGTCCCTGCTGGCTCCTGTCAGGTGCTCTCAGAGAGGACAAGGGCAAGAGCTGTGACTCAGATGATCCGCCCTCATCAGTCTCCAATGTGTGTGTGTGGGGGGGCAGTTCTGGAATCCAGGATGGACAGATGCCATCTTGGAACGCCACCTGGAGGGCTGGCTGCCACCTTGGAGAAGTGCTAGGGTAGGAAGGTGCTCTGTACTTGTGTTCCTTTTTTTATTATTATTTTTATTTATTTATTTTTAAATAATTTTTTATTTTATTTTATTTTTTTTTTCTTGTTTCAGAACCTTTGTTTGCCTACTCACTCATCCTTATGGCCGGCCCAGCCCGCCCCAACGGCAGGGCCGGTGCACCATGTGGTGCCGGGGATCGAACCGTGGTCCCTGAAGCAGCCCAAGCTTTCCCAAGCAGGGGCTTTAGACCACCGAGCCATCCCACCGCCCCCCCCTTTTTTTTAAGAATTATTTTTTTTTCTTGTTTCAGAATTTTTGTTTGTTTGTTTATTTATTTTTATGACTGGCTCAGACTGCCCTGCGGGCAGGGCTGGCACAGCATGTGGTGCCGGGGATTGAACCTCGGTCCCCGCAGCCGCCTAAGCTTTCCTAAGCAGGTGCCTTAGACCACTGACCCATCCTGCCAGGCCCCTGTACTTGTGTTCCTGACAAAGAAAACCCTGCAGTTCTGACAGGAGCTGAAGGCTGCCCTCCACCTCACACAGCAACTATACCTCCAACTGCCAGACTTCAGAACAGCAGGACCTGCACCCAAACCACTGATGGCTTCTTTCCTTGTTCAGTCAGCATTATGCATGTGTGCATGAATTGTCACAGGTTGGCGGCCTCCACACTGAGCTACATCCTCATCCCCTCTTTTTCCATTTTGAGACAGTCTCTCCAGGCAGCTAAACTGCCCAGGTTGAGCTCAAACTTGGGATCCTCCTGCTGTAGCTTCTGACAGTGCTAGGACTACAGGCCTGTGCTACCAAATCCAGGTTTCAATCACAACTTTTTCAGGTTTTTTTTTTGGGGGGGGGGGACTGGGTTTCAAACTCATGACCTTGCACTTGGCAGGCAGGCATTTGTGCCATGGAGCTATCTCCCTGGCCTGTTTTTTGTGTTGTTATTGCTTTTTTGTTTGTTTGTTCTTGGGTTGGGGGATAAGGTTTCACTATGTCATTCACACTGGCCTTGAACTCACTATATAGCCCAGGCTGGCACTGAATTTTGATCCTTCTCCTTCAGTCTCCTAAATGTTGGGATTATAGGTACCACCAGGACCAGCTTGAGAATTTATGTATGTATTTATTTATTTATTTATTTATTTATTTATTTGTCTTTTTTTTGAGACAGGGTCTCACTATGCAGTTCAGGCTGGCCTTGAGCTCACTTTTGTAGCCCAGGATGGTCTCAAACTTGCATCAATCCTCCTGCCTCAGCCTCCCAAGTGCTGGAATTACAGGCATGCACCACCATGCCTGGCTTTAGCTCAAGAATTTAACCTAGAGTTAAAGGAACTTTTCTTGAGGCAAGATCTTGCTATGTAGTTATGACTGTTCTTGAACTGACTGTATTGCCCATGCTGGCCTTGAACTTGTGGTGATCCTCCTGCCTCAACCTCCCAAGTGCTGGACACACCAATACCATGCCTGGCTAAAGGAACTTTAGTGGCTCTATCTCTAGGAAAGTTTTTTTCTCTTCCCCCCACTTAGCTAAGGTACACAGAGCTAATCTTATCCCCTTGGTTAAAAAAAAAAAAAAAAGGAAATAACAGAGCTTGGTGGTATATACCTATATCCCAGCACTCTGAGAAGCTGAGGCAGGAGGATCTACAAGTTCATATCATACAGAAAGCACAGCTCTGATTGAACAGGATTTGAGAAAATGGAAAGATATGCCATTTTCCTGGGTAGGAGGAAACAACACTGTGAAAATGGCCATACTCCCAAAATTGTTATACAGAGTCAATGCAATCCCAATTAAAATACCATTAGTATACCTCATAGACCTAGAGAAAAATTTCCTGAAATTCATTTTAGAACCAGAAGAGACCCAGAATATCAAAGACAATCCTGGGAAACAAAGGAAAGGGGCAGGGGACCAGCGAGATGGCTCAGTGGTCTAAAGTGCCTGCTTAGGCAAGTTTAGGCAAACACAGGGACCGCGATTTGATCCCCAGCACCACATGCTGTGCCAGCCCCACCCTCAGAGAAGGCTGAGCCATAAATAAATAAATAAATAATAAATAAATAAATAAAATAAGGAAAGAGGCAGGAGGTATCACAATCCCTGATCTGAAATTATACTATAAGGCTACTGTGATAAAAGCAGCATGGTACTGGCATAGAGAAAGTCCTGGTCAATGAACAGATTAGAAGATTCAGACACAACTTGTGTCTGATAAAGGGACCAAATGCGCTACTGGAAGAAAGACACCATTAATAAATGGTGCTGAAAAACTGGCTTTCCATATGCCACAGGCTAAAATTAGACTCATGTTTACAACAGTGCGCAAAACTACAGTCAAAGTAGATAAAAAATTTAAACATTAAAATAGAAGCACTGGCCCGGCAGGATGGCTCAGTGGTCTAAAGCGCCTGCTTGGGAAAGCTTGGGCAGCTTCAGGGACTGCAGTTCGATCCCCGGCACCACATGTTGCACCAGCCCTGCCCTCGGGGCGGGCTGAGCTGGCCATAAAAATGATTGAATAAACAAAGGTTCTGAAACAAGAAAAAAATAAATAAATAAAATAAAAAATTCTAAAAAAAAAAAAAAAAACAAGCACTAAATCTTGTGGGGGAAAGTATAAGTAAAAATCTTAAAGACATAGGAATAGGTACACAGTTCATAAACAAAACCCAAACTGCATGGGACATCTTTCAAAGAACAACTTGGATCACATCTTTTTGAAAAGTTTCTATACTTTAAATGAAATCTCTAAGAGATTAAAAAAGAAAAGCCCACAAACTGGGAAAATATTATGATGAACTGTCCCTCTGACAAAGGTCTTCCATCTAGAACATATAAGGAATTTTTAAAAATCAGGAAAAAAAAATCAGGTCCCTTAAATTCAAGACCAAATCCAAAAATGGGCATCTGAGATGAATATACACATCTCAGAGGAAGAAATACAAATGGCAAGTAAATATATGAAAAACGATTTGGCATCATTGCTCATTCAAGAAACACAAAACAAGGGGCTGGGGAGATAGCTCCATGGCACAAGTGCCTGCCTGGCAAGTGCAAGGTCATGAGTTTGAACCCCGGTCTCGCAAAAAAAAAAAAAAAAAAAAAAAAGAAGAGAAAAGAAAAAAAAGAAACACAAAGCAATACTGAGATTCCAGCTCACCCCAGAAAGAATGGCTAACATCAAGAAGTCAGCCAATAACAAATGCTGAAATTGCTGTGGGGAAAAAGGAACCCTTCTCAACTGTTGGTGGGAGTACAGACTGGTATAACCACTATGGAAATCAGTGTGGAGATTCCTTCAAAAGGTAGGATTGGAGATCTCATTCAAACCAACTATCCCCCTCTTGGGTATTTTTCCAGAAGAACTGAAATCTTCATACCGCAGCAATATATGTGCACCCATGTTTATAGCACAGCAATTTGTCATAGCTAAATTCTCAAAACAACCCAGATGCCCATCAACTGAACATGGACAAAGGTGTATTTTTACACAGTGGAGTATTATTCAGCTATAAAACAGGATAAATTTGAGTCTTTTGTCAGTAAATGGATGTACCTAGACAACATACTCTTAAGTGAAATAAATCAGACTCGCATGTGCAAATATCATATTGTCTCTTTAATGTGAGAACCCAAAAGAGAAAAATGGAATCTGAAGCATACAATAGATACTGGCAAAAGGGAATGAACTTATTCAAAAGGAAAGGATCACTGAGTTGAGGAAGAGGACAGGAGAGGGATCAGGGGAAAGAGATATAAGTAAGCAGGCTGATTTGGACAACTGTACTGTGCATATCTGCTGGTCTGTGGAAAGGAGCAGTTAATGCCTGATTTGTTTTGTCTTTCAATTGCTTATCCTTTTTCTCTTTTCAGTTTATTTCTTTTTTCCTATTTCTTCCAATGTTCCATGCATATATCTGGTAATATGAATAACTGGTAGGAAGACAATGCTATGTATTACAACAAATACTGTGAAATTGATATACGCTGTTAAGTGAAATTCTGTATCTTTTGTCATTATTTCTGTTTTAATTGTAATTTACACTCTCTTTTTAAAAAATAGTAATAATAAAAAGCACAGCTTTGTCTACGGAGCCAGGCAGGGCCATCTGCCCTTCAGGTCACAGTGCCAGTAAAGCACTTCCTGCCAGGCCTCACTCCCTAATAGCAAGTCGGCTATTCACCCTGTGGTCCTGTCACTTTCCACAAACACCCCTCTCTGAGGATTTGAGGCTTGGGGCTAGAGTCAACATCTTGATATAAAAAACCATAACGGGAAGTGGAGGCACCCTCCTCAAAAAAGATGGGGCTTGGGGCCTGGCAGGATGGCTCAGTGGTCTAAAGTGTCTGCTTAGGAAAGCTTAGGCAGCTGCAGAGACCACGGTTTGATCCCCAGCACCACATGCTGTGCCAGCCCTGCCCTCAGGGCAGGCTGAGCCGGCCATAAAAACAAACAAAAGTTCTGAAACAAAAAAATAAATAAAATAAAATAATTCTTTTTTTAAAAAAAAGATGGGGCTTTTTATTATCACACACAAATGCCTTACTATTTTTACATTTTTATTTATTTATGTTATCTTTCTATATATGAAGCAGCACAAAGAAAGAGCCAAGAGTAGGACAGACCCGGGGTAGAGCAAGGAAGCCCCTTGCTCTTTTTCCCTGAGCTGCATGCCAGTGGCAAATCACAGAACCTCTCTGTGCCCGTTTTCTCCTCCCGTGGGAGGACTAATTCTCTATTCCCACCCTGTCTGAGTTCCTGGGACACAGAATGAACACAGCCCGGAGGTCTGCAGTGGCCTGCAGCGTGTCAGGTTCTCTTCCTCTTTTGATTCGTTTCTTACTTTCTTGGCTTCCTCAAGGCCTCCTGGCCTGACTGTCTCTTCTAACATCAGAGTTTGTAGCATCTTAACTTCTTGTTCTGCAAAGAAACCTCAACCACCCACAGAAGCCTAGGCAAGCACCTTCTACAGAGTCTTAAGAATTCTCTTTAGCTCTTTTTCTTTTTCCTGAGGAAGTAGACAGAGTCAAAACATAAGTACTCCCATGGAAAAGTGGTCAGATGTTCCCCCTAGGCCTAGTCACATCATGGCCTTGCCCTGAAATTTGGAGTAGGAGGTCCTGAAGGGGGAAGACAGCAGGAGACGTGTAGAGATTGCAGACACAAGCACTGACCCACCAGCCTGTTTGGATGCAACCCAGCCATTGCTGTGTCACTTAAGGCCCACACAGTGACATTCCTGCACCTCTATGCTCTCATTTGCAGTTCTTCTTCATTGATTCTGTTCCCTGTACCTGGGCTCCTCAAACAGGTCAAAGCTGCTTCTCACATGGGGGCCGCAGCTCTCTGGACCTGTCATGGGGATGGATCCTTATGGCTTTCCCCTTAAAATGTCCCAGACTCCTTTCCTGGCTTATTTTTCTTCCCAGAAATTTCCTTGCTAAATATTTGATGTGTTGTTTTACTGTGTGACCCTTGTTACTAGAATATAGACTCTATAAGGGACTCAGGGGGTTTCTGTCTGTTTTGTTTACTATATCCTCAGAGTTTAGAGTAGTTCCTGGAACACAGACGGTGCTTGCTAAATATCTATTGAATTAATCAGCTCAAGGAACAATGATGGGTACCTTCCTACTATTTTGTGACAAGGGGATCTTTATCAATGACTGCATGCCTGTGTGTGGCTGTGACTGAATGGCTCAAAGGGAAGGTCATGCTTCATCCCAAATCAATGGACAGTGGAAAAGTAGAGCTCCCAGAAACCTGAGTGATGCACAGCACCTCAAGTGAATAAAAGGGATCAACAGCATGGTGGCATGAGCGTGTAATCGCAGGACCCAGAGGCTGATACAGGAGGACCGTGGGGAGTTCAAGGCCAGCCTGGGATTACATGCTGAGTTCAAGGCAAGCTGCAACTACATAGTGAGACCTTGTCTCAGAAGTAAATACAACAGTGGGCATGATGCCATAAGCCTGTAATCCCAGCTCTCAGGAGGCTGAGGCAGGAAGATCACCACAAGTTTGAGGCCAGTCTGGACTATACAGTGAGTGCAAGGCCAACCTAAACTACATGGAAAGACCCTTACTTAAAAACTAAAAAGTGATTAAGTACATTATGGAATTATAAAACAGCGGGCTGAAAGTTTATAGAGTCAATTGTTTTTTTTTTTCTGGAGATAGGGATTCACTGCACAGTTCAGGCTGGACTTGAACTCACTTCGTAGCCCAGAATGCCCTCAAACTCACTTGATCCTCCTGCCTCAGCCTGCCAAGTGCTGGAATTATGGGCGTGTGCCATCATGCTTGCCTTTAAAGTCAATATTTAGAGGGACTGGAGAGATAGCTCAGAATAAGCACTTGCCTGGCAAGCACAAAGGCCTGAGTTCAATCCCTGGTTCTGGAAAAAAAAAGTCAATCTTTAATATTAACTGACCAGGGGCCTGGCGGGATGGCTCAGTGGTCTAAAGCACCGGCTTGGGAAAGCTTGGGTGGCTTCAGGGACCGCGGTTCAATCCCCGGCACCACATGCTGCGCCAGCCCTGCCCTCGGGGCGGGCTGAGTGGGCCATAAAAATGAGTGAGTAAACAAACAAAGCTTCTGAAACAAGAAAAAAAAATAAAATAAAAAATTATTTAAAAAAGTATTAACTGACCAAATTATTTAACTCCTTTGGCTCCAGTGGTGTCATCTGTAAAATGGAAATATTGGAATAAATAATCACTGAGAAAAAGTAGGCAGCACATTAATGGCTTAAAATTTTTCTTCATATGTACAGTTGGCCTTCCACATTTTCTTTTACTGAGAGGGAGAGAAGACACACACACACACACACACACACACACACACACACACACACACAACAGAGATAGACAGACAGACAAACAAACAGACAGTCTACCTTGCTTTGTAATTTTTTTATTTTATTGTTGGCGCGGCATGTGGTGCCGGGGATCGAACCGCGGTCCCTGAAGCCACCCAAGCTTTCCCAAGCAGGGGCTTTAGACCACTGAGCCATCCCACCAGGCCCCATGCTTTGTGATTTATGCTGGTCTTGAACTCACTGTGGAGCCCAGGTTGGCCATGAATCCGCAGCAATCCTCGTGCCTCGGCCTCCTGATGCTGGGCTTACAGATGTGCTCCAGTGTTCCCTGCTGGCCTTCCGTAGCTGTGCATTCTGTACCCTTGCACTCATTCAACGCCACATTGAAAATACTTGAAAAAAAATGAATCTCGGGCTGGGGATGTAGCTCAGTGGCGCAGCTCCTGCCTAGCAAGCGCAAGGCCCAGTGTTCAATTCCCGGTACCAAAAAAACAAAATAGTAAAAAGACCAAAAAAAGTCCCTTTGGAAAAAAAATGAATCTGTGCTGAACACACAGATTTTTTTAAATCATGATTCCCTAAACCAGTGTTGGTGAAAATTTTAGAAAAGAGTGCCCAGACTTCGAACCAAAAGCCATTCCGTTTGGCAAAGTGCCTACACTTCAATTAAACTTGAATGCTCAAATTTTAGTTTTGAAAAAAACATTTCATACGTTAAGATCTCTTGTCTTAAAACCAAAACGCATTCCATAGATTTGCCACCACTGCCCTAAAAATATAGTATGCCTGATCTTTGCCTCCCTTTTGTGCTATATCCAGTACCATAAATAATCTAGAGGGCTTTAAAGTATACAAAAGGATATGTGCCAGTTATAAGCCACTATGATGTCATTTTATACAAGGAACTTGAGCATCTATCAATTTTAATTTCCTTAAGGGGACCAAAGGATATCGTATATCATCTTTGATTTTTTGAGGTAGATAGGCTAGGTCGCAAACATAAGGGGAGAAAACAAAGCAAAAACTTTTTTAAACTCAAGGAGGCTGTTACTGTCTATGTCTAGTTGTCCTCCCAAAGCCTCATGCAGTCATGGGCGGGGACTTCTATAGATTGAGACTTGACTCATGAGTCATTGGGATTATGTGATTTAGTACTGATCTAGAGTTTGAGACTTGATCCATGATCCCTGGGATTATGTGTTTTAAGTACTTCTGGGATTATGGGTGTAGCTTAAGGTGGAGGCAGAGAGCATGAATGTAATATAAAGAGAGACAGAGAGACTGACTGAAGCTAGTGCTCTCGGCTCCCCTGTTTGGTCAGTTGCCTCTGTCGTGATTGTTGCTGTTCCGCCGTCATGAACTGTTGCTCTCTGCTCTGTTCCACTCAGCCGTGAGCCAGCCAAATATGGACTATCATCTGAGAGAGAAAGGAGCATTCATGCTTCATTTGAGCAGGGCATCTGCCCAGGAAAAACATCCACCTGGTCCTTCACTGATTCTTGCCTATTCTTTCTCTCCCCCTCCAGATCATCCTCCCCCTCCAAGGGTGGCCTCCAATGCAAACTCATTTTGATCTTCCTGCCTCAGCTTCCCAAATGCTGGGATGACAAATGTATACCACCAAACTTGACAACTTCTTTATACACTCTCTTACCTTGAGCTCAGTAGTTGCTTCAAGCAGTAGAAATTTCCTTGGTCTCATGAAGTGATCATGTAAGAGTTGCCAAGTGTGAAGCGAGCTGTGGCGGCACAGGCCTGTGATCCTAGCACTCTGGAGGCTGAGGCTGAGGGATTGCAGTAAATTCAAGTGTGAGGCCAACTTGGGCTATGTAGTGTGTTCAAGGCCAAGCTGCACTTCACAAGGACACCTCTGTCTCAACAAACGACAATAAAATTTTAAAATTATAGGACTGGAACTGAAGAAACTTAGAGCTTACACTCAGCTCTGGCTTTGCAATTCAGTCTTTGACTTAGCACACTTCAGTAAATGAGAAACCACTTTGAACTTATTTTTGAATAGTTAGCACCCAAAAATGGCTTTGCAGGTCACATGCAGCATGGTTCAAATAGAGCAAATGAGAATAGAAATCAACACTTTCATACGCATACAAAGCTTCAGGCCCCAAAAGTTGTTTTTTAAAGTAATGTGTTTGAGGGCCCGGCAGGATAGCTCAGTGGTCTAAAGCGCCTGCTTAGGAAAGCTTAGGCAGCTGCAGGGACTGTGGTTCGATCCCGGGTACCACATGCTGCGCCAGCCCTGCCCTCAGGGCAGGCTGAGCCGGCCATAAAAATAAATAAATAAATAAATAAATAAATAAATAAACAAACAAAAGTTCTGAAACAAGAAAAGAAAAATAAAAAATAAAAAGTAATTTAAAAAAAGTAATGTGTTTGAATAATTACATGGTGAGTATTCACAAAATAATTAATCAAATTCATATTTTTTAGAAATATTTCTACCTCTGTGGATCTGCTTTATTTTCATTTATTTATTTATTAATTTATTTTATGAATTTAGCATAGGGTCTACAGGCTCTCACTACATACATCCAACCTGTTGTGATTCTTCTGTTTTCAGATTGCCAAGTGCTGTGATTACAGGCCCACACCACTACACCCAGTTTCGATCACTGTGCCAGAATGCTCAGGGGTGGGGCCGGCACTGCAGGTCACCAGGAATCAGGCTGGGCTGCTGTGCTCTGCCTAAGCAGGCTCCTTAGTCTGCTGAGCTATCTGGCCAGCCCCTCAAATTCATATTTTTTAAACACACCTATTTTTTTTGTTTTGTTTTGTTTTGTTGCAGACAGGATCTTGCTGTGGAGTCCCCTCACGGTGACCCCCTGCCTCAGTCTCCCAAGTGCTACCACGCCAGGTTTATAGCATCTTCTATGTGATTGTGCAATAAAAATGGAAAAATGTGTCTTGGCTAGTTGTATTCAATCAATTATTATAATGGAAGATGTCAAGTAGCACCCCAAAAATATAATTATAAGTAATACAATATATACCTGCTTCTAGTGTATACTGCCTGCTAAGCATCCAGCATAAAGAAAATAGAAACTGGGTCTCGAGTGGATAGCATTATAAAAAACCTTTAAAAGTAAATTTGTCAGGAACAGATAAAGGACAAAAAAAAAAAAAACCCCTTTCTCCATTCTGTTTATTTTATTAAATCCATACATAAGCAACCATTGCAGTATATCTCATATTTTACTAGCCAATATTTTATTCAAACACTTCTGGTTTGAGATAGAGGCATAAGTAAAATTAAAATGAAGATGATAATATTTGTTTTGTTTTTATTTTATTTTTTTTTCTTGTTTCAGAACTTTTGTTTGTTTATTTGTTTTTATGGCCAGCTCAGCCTGCCCTGAGGTCAGGGCTGGCCCAGCATATGGTGCTGGGGATCGAACCGTGGTCCCTGCAGCCGCCTGCAGGAGCTTTAGACCACTGAGCCATCCTGCCAGGCCCTTGTTTTGTTTTTAAAAAGGAGAATATATTTATTGGGGGATGGAAAACTTCTATCCAAGAGATGGACAGAATGGGGTCCTGAATGAGTTGTCCCCTGATGGTAATATTTGGAGGCTTGTTTTATTTTGTCTTTTGGAGACAGATTGTCACTATGTAGCCCAGGTTGGCCTTGGATTCCCAGCAGTCCTCCTGCCTCAGGCTACTAAGTGCTGGGATTAAAAACTTGCACCCCACACCCAGCTGAGAGCCAGATATGTTTTAAACAGTAGACATGAACCCTAATGTTTGGAGGCATCCACAGGTTGTCATGTATTTATTTATTTGTTTGTTTGTTTGTTTGTTTGTTTGTTTGTTTAAATGTATTTGCTACAGTGACTCACTACACAGCTCAGACCGGTAGTGATCTTCTGTTTTCAGCCTCCCCAACGCTGGGATTACAGGTCTGTGCCACCACCTCTGGTCTTGGGGGCCAACTAAGCACTCCTGGTGGGCAGGGCCAGCATGTCATGTGGTGCTGGGGATTGAACCCTGGTCCCTGAGCTTGCCTAAGCAGGCGCTTAGTCTGCTGAGCTATCTCGCCAGCTTCACAGGTTGACTTTTAGACTCAAAGCTTTGTTTATGCTCAGCTTCATTTAAATGAAATTAATTTTCATGTGGAGTACATTTTCAAAGAAGATTCTTTGTTCAGCATCTTAGAAGCTTGCATTTGGCTCACCGACATTAGCCACATTCCCTCTGGCTCCATGCTTTCCAGCTCACTCAAGCTGGTCTTTTGTTTCATCCTCAGGTGGAATCACACTCATAGATCCCTCAGACCCTTGTGGTGCATGGGCTCCCAGGCCTTCTGTGAAGATCACAGCCAGTGAAAACATTTTTCTGTGGACGACAGCAACTAAGGGAATTATGGGAACTCTCACAGCTGGTGAAATAAGAAACACTTTTCCAACTTTGCAGACTTGTGGATGGACTCACCCCCAAGATGAAAAGCATATTAATTTTTTATAAAGAGAAAGAAAACTACTGCTATCAATATACATGTAAATTGCTTGCAGTTTTTCAATTTAGAACTAATGTGATGAGAACTTCCATACATGTTTCTATGTTTACTGTTTTTGTCCTAGAATATATTCCCATTAGAATTGCTGGATCAAATTTTTTCCTGTTCTAGGGATAGAACCTAGGGCCATGGGCATGGTAGGCAAATACTGTACCAGTGAGCCACACCCCCAGCCTATATTTTTTTAGAGATAGATTCTTGCTAAATTGTCCAGGCTAGCCTTGAACTTTTTTTTTTTTTTTTGCCTTGAACTTATGATCCTCCTGATACAGGGGGAAAAACTCCCAACCTGCCAATTTCCTGTATGAGTTCATGTTCTCTAAAATCGAAGAATGAGCCGGGCGTGGTGGCGCACGCCTGTAATCCCAGCACTTGGGAGGCTGAGGCAGGAGG
>PVJA010041529.1:0-17814 GCA_004027025.1 Myocastor coypus
CCTTGACCTCACTTTTGTAGCCCAGGCTGGTCTTGAACTCACACCAATCCTCCTGCCTCAGCCTCCCAAGTGCTGGGATTACAGGCGTGTGCCACCATGCCCGGCCCAACTAGTGTTCTTCAACTTCAAAACCAAGGCGCACCTTTACCCAACAACATAATCTAACTAGCTAAAAAGGAATACAGCTACCAATGCCTCACTGTGCCTGTCTGGAAAGACAGAAGTCCTTCTTATACTTTAATTAAGGAGACAGTCTCAGACTGTGACAGAAGGGCTCATGGGGCCTGTACTGCACTGCAAGGGGTGGCCAAGCAGTGCATCACTCCAAAGTACATGCCATGTAGGCCATGTGGTTCTGCAACTTTGGTGTGCAGAGCACAAATTCTAGTCACATTAAACTGTATGAGGCGACCATTTTATAGGTCAAAAGAGTGCCTTGACTAGTGATTTCCTAATTCTACTTGATACCAAAAAAGAAGTATTGAAAATCTATTCATTTTCCTTAAGTGGAAAATTAGGTGACAGGAGGGAACAGACTGAGAAATGGAGAAAGTATCTAGTATTGTGCAAAGGAGACAGTGGAGACACTGTGACCAACTGTCCCAGTCTGCCTGAGGTAGGGAAACAGAACGTTCTAGGACATAGGACTTTCAACACTAAAACCAGGCAAGTCCTCAAGCGTGATTAAGCTGGTCCCCTGAAAAGAAGATGACACCTCCATGAGGGACATGTGAACTTCTTCCTCAGTTGGACAACTCTGGCTGGGAAATGGACCCCCTTACAGTGACAGGACAGACACTCAATGTAAGTGGCAAATAAGCCCTATTACTTTCCTTACACTCTGTCCCTGCTGTCAAGTTACCTGCTGTTTTAGCTGTACTTCTTGCTGTTTCATTTGTTCATATTTGTGCCTTGATTCTGTTGCTTCTTTCAGTAACTGGAAAACAGAAACATTCTGGCAAAATACTAGTAGTAAACAACCACATACTCAGGCTGCACCTTTCTCAGTCTGAGCACCAACACTAGCTGCAGATGGCCATTTCCTGCCAACTCCACTCAGTCCCACATGCTGACACTCAGGGACGGAGCACCACTGTCACTGCTTAAGTGGAAGAGGGAACTGGGGCCTCAAAACACAAAGCTCAGGTTAAATTGTAGCATGTCAGGCAAAAATATCTACATGTCTAATGTCTAGTATTAGCAGAAAACATACCTAGGAAGCCTGACATTACTTACACGACAAAGGCCTGCTTCTCCGTGAGCGGAAGATGAGATGAAGTCAAAAGGTGTGAAGCACAGTAATGAAATCTGGAACCTGTTTTCTGCATATTTTTGTTTTTAAACAGGAGGGAAGGATGAGAGAGTTCCTTTTTTTTGGTTCCAGGAATAGAACTCATGACCTCACACTTGCCTCACAGGTGCCGTGCCACTGAGCTACACCCCTGGAGATTTCTTTTATGTATTTTAGTTTCCAAGAAAGGTATATGGTAAAGTTGCACAGTAGGCAGTTGTGAAATTCAGTGCCTGAAGTAAAATGGACATACAGTCCAAAGAAACTTTAAGAAGTCCTACTGAACCAGCCAGAAAGTACATGCCCGTAACTCTGTGCAGATGCCACCATCTTCATGTACCAACGGGCAACAAAATCTGAACACACATGCCAAGAGCAATGCTGAGGGAGTGGAGCACAGAGAATTTGGTGAACATGTTATTAAAACTTACAACCAAGTAAGCAAAGGGCTTCCCTAATTTGACAGTGTTTGTTTGAAAAAAAAATCCGAGATAGAGATAGGAAATCTGTATTTGCTAAGTTTGATGTTCATTTGAATTGCCCAATTTTTCTTAAACCTGCTAAGCAGTGAATAAATACTTCTAAATACAGAAAAGCCAGACAAGTGCCGGTCTTTCAAATGACATGGTCCTGAGCCAGCCAAATAGCCCAGAGAATTAAAACACCTGCATGCAGGCACAGGGGCCAGGAGTTGGATCCCTTGGCCTGTCATGTTGGCCCCACCCCTGAGGTACAGAGATGGCAGTTGAGACTGGGCTTGGTGGTGCACACCTATAATCCCAGCTCTTGGGAGGCTATAAACAAGTGGATCAATACAAGTCTAATCTAGTAGTGAGACCCTGAACACCATGTAGACTTTTCTATAAAATACACACACAAAAAAAAGACGTGGTCCTTTTCTGTATAAAACATTAAAACAGATATAAACATGAAAATCCTTTGTGCAGCAAAAAGCTTCTAGCATGCCCCAGGTGCACACTAAATGCAGAGTAAGTATAAATGTTTTAAGTGGCTTTGTTTAGTTTGGCTTTGTTTACAGTTTCTTGTTTCGTTCAAAAAACTGAACTTACAAAGTCTCGCTCTCTCTGGTGCTTCTCATCAGCTTCTTTTATCAGCTGTGTCGTCTGCTGAAGTTTGGCATCCACAAGCTGTTGTTGCAGTTCCTTATGCTTGAATACTTTGTCAATGTGCTGAGGGAAGAACAAAAGCCTCCGTCACTTCTGAAAGAGAGCGCACAACCAGCACTCCCGAGTATCTGGCCTGGTCCATAGCAGGCCTGCTCATCCCCACAATGGGCTTAATACCCTACAAATGAGGTTCCAAATGCATCAAGGGAGAGATGGGAAAGTGGAGTACATGAGGGAGCGCAGGTATCCCACCCTTAATCCCTACTGTCTGTCCCTCAGTTTCCCCACCACACAATCCTATGGCAGAAACATGCTCTCTGTGCATAGCCCTCACAGCAGCCCCCTTGCGAGGCCCATTCGTTCACATTCCAGCTGTCCCCCCCTCGGCCTCTGAGAGCCTGTACCAGGGCACCTGGGTAGCAAGATGGCAACACCCACTTGCATAAGCCAGACCAGTGCTGCAATGGCAGAAGCACACAGGAGACTTGGTGCCTCACACACATTGGCCGTGGTATGGTCATGTGGCTAGGGACGAACTCTAAAGTCGCCAGAGCTTCATCCTCAGCCATGCTACTGCAGAAACAGACCTGTCCCAGCCAGCCTCAGTAGGCTGTATGAGCCAAGCAAGGCCTACCACCTGAGGAGAATGGCAAATGGCATGACCACTATTCATTATCCCTGACCAAGGAAAGGCCACTCATCACATTCAAAGGAAGTAAAAGCAGAAATGATTCAAGCCTGAGTCCAATTTGCTGCATCAAAGATGATTAGGTATACTATTCACAATACAACAAAACTGTAAAAACCATTGAAGAAAATTAGGGCTATATTAATCTAATAAAAGGAAAGGAACTTCCCAGACCATTCCCCTAGAACATTATCCAATAAGCACCCTTCAAAAGCCAGGTATGCTGGTGGACACCTGTAATCCCAGCACTTGGGAGACTGAGGCAGGAAGATCACTGAGTATATGATCAGCCTGGGCTACAAAGTGAGTTCAAGGCCAGATGAATTACATAGTGAGGGGCCTTTGAGATAGCTCAGCAATCTAAATCACCTTAGGCAACCACAGGGACCTTGGTTTGATACCGGCATCACATGCTGTGTCAGCCCCACCCCCAGTGCAGGCTGAGCCAGCCATAACATACATACATACATACATACATGCATACATACATACACACACATACATAAAGTTTGAATTACATAGTGAGGGCTAGGGATATAGATCAGTAGTGTAGCACCTGCCTGGCAAGTGCATGGATGTGAGTTCATCTCCTGGTACCTAAAATAGAATAAAAACTATGCAGCGAGATCCTGTCTCAGACAACTCAGAGACAGAATGAGAATGAATCCTTAGTAGCATGAAAAATGTGAGAGTGGGCTGGGAACATAGCTCAGTGGCATAAGTGGCTGCCTGGCATGTGCAAGTTTCTGAATTAGTACCATAAAAAAAACTTTAAAAATGTGAGAATGATCAAAAGGAAATCTTAAATTTTTGCAGGTCTGCAATACTATAACTATAAACCTGAAAACTGGGTACAGTAGGAAGGAGCATCTTATCAAGCTGAACATACCCATGTGAGGCCACAAGTCACATGAGAGGCAGAGGCAGCTTTGTTTAGCAGGACTGCACCTGTGATCTTCCTGGTGCAGCTGGCCAGCATGTAGGAACCTTCAGCAGAGGTGAGAACCCTGACTCCTCCTGCTAATCTGTACTGCAATGTGCACCAGGAGCTAAAGGTACCTTCTTTTTTTCTTTTAAACAGTATGAAAATCTCATTAAAAATAAAATCATCAGGGGCCAGGGATATAGTTCAGTGGCACAAGTGCCTGCCTGGCAAGTACAAGGCCCCGAATTAAAATCCCAGTACCACACACATACAAAAAAAATCCTTCAAAAATAAAAGTCATAGGGCAGGGTTGTTCAGATAGCTCAGCAGACTAAAGTGCCTACTTAGGCAGAGCACGTTGGCCAGGGCTCATCCCTGGTGTGCCATGCTGGTCCCACCTGTGGGGCACACTGAGACAGTGATCAAGACTGGGTATGGTGGCATGCACCTATAATCCTAGCACTTGGGAGGCTTAAAACAGGAGAATGACTAAGAGTCTGATCTGTAGAGATCCTGTAGTAGAGACCCTATGGGCCCTGCAGACCCTGTACTAAATACATTAAAACAAAAAAATCATAGGGCTGAGGTTTAGCTCAGCAGGTGGACACATGTTTAACATACATACAGGGCCCGGCGGGATGGCTCAGTAGTCTAAAGCGCCTGCTTGGGAAAGCTTGGGCGGCTGCAGGGACCATAGTTCGATCCATGGCACCACATGCTGCGCCAGCCCTGCCCTCAGGGTGGGCTGAGCTGGCCATAAAACATGAGTAAATAAACAAAGGTTCTGAAACAAGAAAAAAATAAATAAATAAAATAAAAAATTTTTAAAAAAAGCATACATACAGCACTGACTCTGAGTCTAGCATCAAAAATAATTGAAAGGGGCTGGGGAGATAGCTCAGCAGTCTAAAGTGCCTGGTTAGGCAAGCTTAGGCAACCACAGGGACCGTGGTTTGATCCCAGGCAGCACATGCTGCACCAGCTCTACCCCCAGGGCAGGCTGAGCTGGCCATAATATATATACAGTTTAAAAAAAAAAAAGAAAGAAAAAAGTGAAAGGGAGTATTTTTGGTCTTTTTGAGACAGGGTTTCACTATGCAATTCAGGCTGCTTTTGAGCTCACTTTTGTAGCCCAGGCTGGTCTCAAACTCCTATCAATCCTCCTGCCTCAGCCTCCCAAGTGCTGGGATTACAGGCATGTGCCACTATGCCCAGCAGTGAAAGGAAAATTTAAAAAATGGAGGAAGAGCCATAGTTAGGGTATTACTCAACAGAGCACAAGCCCAGCACATAGAAGTCTGTGCATCCCCATACTACAAACAAAGACATACTTTTTCATTTTTAAATCTGGAGCTGGGGGCTGGGGTTATAGCTCAGCAGCACAACACCTGCCTGGCAAGTACAAGGTCCTGAGCTCAGTTCCTGGTACAAAAAACTTGGAGCTCGGTGCAGGAGCAGCAGTACAAACCTATAGTCCCAGCTATTCAGAAAGCTGAGGCAGGAGGATCGCTTGAGCCCAATTCATGACCAACAGGGCCAACGTAAGAAGATCTTATCTCAAAGGCAAAACAGAACAACTAAAGCATGTTTGAGTGTGATGGGAGTGGCTACTGCTCAGGGCTTTTAGGGACCAAACACCCCTTATAAGTCTGGATAAGGAAAAGGCTACATGAAAGCTGCCACCTCCAGGATCCCACCCAAGGATCAAGGATTGTGACAATTGCCAGCTCTCCAGGGACTTACCAGGATCCCCTTCTCCAGAGGACCATCCCTGCCCTAGGCACATCCAGAAGCTCCAGAGCCACTGGCTGTGAGCACACCTGCTGCACTGGGGCTGGCCAGGGAGGCACCCTACCTCTTCCCTCAGTGCATACTGCTCGATGAGTTTCTTCAGCTTCTCCCCCAGCTCCATGTTCTCCTGACGGAGCTTGGCATTGTGAATGTCATGCTGCTCCAGCTGGGCCTGGATCTCGTTTAAAGTCATCTGGAAATGTGCTGTTGCCTCCTTACGCCGTTCTTCCTCCTCCCGTGCCTGCTGTATGTTTTCCTCCTTGGCATCCAAAATAATGTCTGTTAATCGTGTGGGCCCATAGATAAGAGGTTCAAAGAAGCAGCTGCTGCAGTGTGGGCTCACTATTGCTACTGGAGATGCTGCTTCTGAGCTCCAGTTCCTCCCCAAAGGCTCTCATCTAAAACCAAGCTGCTCTTGTCACGGAGACACAGTAACATAACACAAACTGTCGTGCTCTACTCCAAGCACTGAAAGCCACTGCGCTGAGCTATAGGTCTGGGGCTTCTCTCCACTGCCAGTTCTCACTTGCTGTGAGCTCAGCTCAACCTGAAGGGACAGAGCCCCTCCCACTCCCCAGGAGACAAGGAACAAGTAGAATGCTTACTGTGAAAAGTGTGTCAAAAGACTCTTACAAGTTTAAATAGGTCAGTGCACTCATGACCTGTCAAGGGACAAACAATCCCACCTACTTACTTAAACCAAGACATTACAAAGAGGATGGGACAGGATAGGTAGAAATGACCTTGGCAAGGCTCTGCTCTGGCTCTCCTGCCCTGGGCATGCTGGCCCCGCTCTGGACACCCCTGGTTCTCCCTTTGAAGTTGCAGCAAGGCATGAGAGCTGCTGTACAGGCACACAGCAGCAGGCAGCTGTGGCAGGGTGGGGACAGGAGCTCTACTACAGCTCTCTTCGGAGCCTGAGCTTGGGTCTCACTGTTGTCATTTCCCAGCAGCTTCTATTGATGGGGGTTAGCTGTATCACTGCTCAGCAAAAAAAAAATGATTCCTTTGAGCTTCCTGGCCCATGGCTTTAAGGGAACTGTGGTGTCAACAGCAGTCCCAGCCAATTCCCTGTGAGTGGTACGTGATCAGGTGGTAACTAACCCTTCCCAGGAAACCCAAATGCATGGAGCAATCTTTAGTCATCAGTATTATGTCACACTGGCTACACATCCACGGTCAGCCTGAGCATGGCAGAGAGGTGTGTCCTACTGTCTGCACACTGACATGTATTTCCTTCAAATGAGACATGCTGATTATAAAGGCAGCTGAGCACCTCCTACAAAGCAGAAAAATAAATCAACTAACCTTTAAGGTCTTATTGTGACGTTGAAGCTCCCTGCAAAGAGACTCCAGTTTGCTTCTCGCCAAAATAGCTTTGCTGTGTTCGCTCTGTAGGTGAACTTTCTCTTTCACGATCTGGGCTTGCTTCTTCTGCAGAACCTTCATCTGCTTCTGCACATTCCTGCTCTCCTCCAGCTGTAATCAATAAGCACTTTACATTTAGGACAGACAGCAGCAATTTGGAGTCTCTGCCATGAGGAAAAGCTGCCCATTCTTCACGAAGCCAAACACTGGGGGCTGGGGCAAAGTTTAGGGGGACAGTACTTGCTGAGCAGCTCGAGGCCCCGCGTCCACCCAAGCAGCAAACACAAAGCCAGATGGTGTGGTATAGTGTTTTAGATCAACTGCTTCCAGCCATGCAACACTGCCAACCTCTTTTCCAGCTGCAACATGGAAGCAAATCCAAGGTAGGTGGAAATGATCATGGGTCTTTTTCCTTTTGCATTTAGACACAATTTTCACCACCCATTATTACCCACACTTAGCCTTAATTTCAAAGGGTTTTTTGTTTAAACACAAGACATCTATAGCCCAGACTATACTGCATTGCCAGAATTCCGTAATTAGGACAGAGGGTCATAGGGATTCGACCCTCCAAACTGCATCACACCTTCCCTGGTGTCCCCACTGAGCTGGCCAGGATCCTTAATTCTGTCACCTTGTCTAACTCCAGATACTGATCAGAGCTTTCTCACTCCAGCTCAGTGACTCCCAGGTCATGTGGGGATGGCTCCATGTCCTGCTACAACTGAGTTCTAAACTCAGGCCAACCTCCAACAGGGAACCTGCCACCCCAGAAGGTCCCAAGGCTCTGAAGAGGCTCCACTGATATTTGGGCTATCTTTGGGGAAATGACTCGCCTGGCCCTGCAGAAACCAGGCCCCACATGGCTCCCAGGCCAGTGTCCTGAACCGTCTGCTGCATGTCTGTCTAGACCTTTTCCTACAAAGACATGCTGAAATCTAAATATAAAACTTCTTTTATTATGGTTTATGTCTCTCATTTAAAAGAAGTGATACTTTAGGAATTAACACTTCAGTTCTCTTTTTTTAAACATCACAACACTGAAATGCTCATGAGAATCTAGCAGTACTCAGTTCCTTATGAGGAAAAGGCTACTAGTTGAGGTCTGAAGCAAATGAGTCTCTTTGACGGTTCAATCCACAGCAGATAAGATGGCAGCCTCACTGATCTCCAGAGCTCTTACTGGGGAAGGAAAAGATGCTGAGTCACGACTTTAAGGGCAAGAGCGCCCTCGTGTGGCCCACCAAGCAAACCAAGCGCCCTCCAGGAGATATGCTTGTGTGAGCTCAGGAAACACCCTAGCTCCTTCCACTGAAGTTGCCCACCACCTGATGGCTGCCTCGAACCAGTGCAGGGTCTGAGGCAGCCTGTCCCTAGCTCCGCCCCTGATTCTCGACCCCAGAATCCTGTGGCTTCCCTTTGGAAGCAAGTCATTACATTTCCCCACGTAATACCAAAAAAAAAAAAAAAAAAAAAAAAAGGAAATGAACTTTTTTGGCTTTGGTTATTGTGACTAGCACAGCTGAGGAATTTTTCTCTTGTTTTTCTATTAATTAAACTTAATTGGCTACCTGTCTTCATACATCTCAGCTTCTTGCGATCGATGGCCTTGCTGGCCTGTAGCTACAGACCAGAGGTTAGAAGACTTTTCTGTGAAGAGGCAGCAAGTCAGTATTTTAGGCACTGCAGGGCCACATATGGTCTCTGTCATGTATTATTTATTTCTGAACATCTAAAAATGCAAAACCATTCTTAGCTTGTTGGCACACACAAAACCAGGCTATAACCAAGTTGGCCTGCACACTGCACACAAGCCTGCCTCCGGCCCTTCTTCAGCAGTGGGCAGCTGGCCACAGGCAGGCTTTGTCAGGACACACTCTCCTGTGTTTCCTAGAATACAGTTGGGGAAATGAGTTTTGAATGTTTGATTTCACATGACATTACCAGCTCTTCAATGTGGCTGGTGCATTTTGTTTCCAAAGGCATTGTATGCGAGATCATGCAGACTCACACCCTCACCTAATCATAGTATGTTTCCATGTCTTCATTCCTGCCACTAGAATGGACAAAAACTGGCTTCTGTCATCTCATCCACATTTTTTTGATCACTCTGGGAGTGAAACATCTCTCTGTGCTGATGGGCCTTAAGTTGTCATATTATCCTTGGCTACTTCCATGAAACACCTCTCCAAGTCTTCTCCCCAAATTTCCCGTTTGACAAGTCTTCTTCCCGGTTATCTGTAGGTGTTAAATATTTCTGACACAAAATCTTCACTGCAGTTGTTAGAAGGAAAATATGTTCCCTCAGTTCATATCTCTTTGCTTTCATATTTTTGCTTTGTTTTCTGAGTTTCACCATGTAATCTAAGCCAGTCTTGAATTTGCTATTACATAGCCAAGGCTGCTCTTGAACTTGTTATCCTATAGCTTCAGCTTTCTGAGTGTTAAGACCAAAGTGGGAGATACTAAGTGTGATTTCTCAGTGAGCTACATTCCTATTTTATTTCCAAATTTTTAAAAATTTGAGCCTGACAAGCTCAAGGTCCTGAGTTCAATCAATCTCTGGTACTGAAAAAAAAAAAAAAAACCTGAGACAGGGTCACATTAAGTCACCTAGCCTGGGCTGGAACTTGAGATCCTCCTACCTTGGCCTCCTAGAGGGCTGGTGTTATAAGTATGTACCAGCACGCTTGGCTGCAAGTTTCACTTTTTTTCCGTAAGAATAACTTTTTTAAGTTCCAATCCTAACATAAGGATGGTAATTTTTTCCTAAATGTATCCAGATTCCTTTTTTTCTGTACCAGGAATCAAATTTAGGACCTTGCCCTTGTCAGGCAGGTGCTTGAGCCACTGAGCTATCTCCCCAGCCCAATGCACCCAGATTCTCTGATATCCTTTAAAGTCTCCAGGCCAGGTGTGGTGGCACACACCTATAATCCCAGCACATGGGAGGCTGAGGCAGGAGGATCAGTACAAGTTCAAGACCAGCCTGGTCTACAAAAGTGAGCTCAAGGCCAGCCTGAACTGCATAGAGAGACCCTGCCTCAAAGAAGACCAAAAAATAAATAAATAAAATAAAATAAAGTCTCCAGTGGAGGATAAATGGAGCCAAAGAATTCAGAAAGACCAGCCCCCATATTTTATTTTTTTTTAAAAAAAATGTGCTTCCCAAGCCCCATCTAACTACTAAATTCAACTTAAAATTTATGGAATAAGTGAGTCAATATAAATATATTTCTGACAAAAAAGGGAAGGATCTAGCTACCAAACCTAATTACATGATAATATCCTATATGAACATAGGAAAAAGAAAAGAGTAAGCCTGCAAGTGCTTCAGGACCACAGTGCAAAACCATGTGATTGGCACCTGCCATGTCGTGTGAGGGCCAGTCTCCCTTGCCTCACTGCTCCAAACCACGCCTCTACATGGCAGTGTGACAAGCAGTGACAATGCCAGAGGACACCATGGCAAAAGCACAGGCGGGGTGAGAAATGAAGCTTTCCAAACTGCTCCTCTGAGAAGGCTACTCCCTGCTGGCTCCACCACTAGGTGACCTGGATGCCACATCTCTTCAGGGAAATGAGTGTCATTTCAACAAGTAAAGCTTTATTGCTTTTTCTGAAGACATTACACATTTCATCTTTCATATGTCTACCACAATTACACAGCAAAGAGAATCCTCACCACCAAGTCTGCGTGCACCATGTCGGAAGATTAATACAGAGGACTATACCCATGCAAACAGCCAAAACCACAAAGGGTAATGCTACTTCAAGTGGGACCCAAGGACCAGCCATACGCCTGATGTTACTCAAGATCTCCTGAAGATGCGGATTTGCAGGCCAGGCTGGACCTCATGGGCCTCACAAGCCGTGCAGGCATCGGGAACAGCCAGTGACTGCTCACGCACTCTCCTGTTCTGCACCTGCTGTCTGCTGCTCCAGTAGTGCTGGTGCAGATGACTTCACCTGCACTGCCTTTTCCGTGGCCTAGTCTTCTGCACGGGGAATGTTTTGCCCATTTGTGGATGTGTCCTTTTCTGCACTTCTTGTGCAATTGTCCTCATGTGACAGGTTGTAGCAGAGGCCAGCTTCCGAGGCTAGTGGAAGTATGCCTTCCCTGAGCCAGAAGTCCACGTGGCACTTCCACCACCTCTGTGGCCAAGACATTCACAGCCCGCTTGCCAAGGCACAGGGCTCCCCACAGGCACATGGCATAAGCTACTGCACCGCTGACTGCCAGCCATGAGGGCAACCTGGACCGCTTCGTCAGCTGAGGGAGTCAAACTGTTGTTCTTTGGGATATAAGCAGGACTGACTGCCCTGAACTGCTCACTGACAACAATAGTTTATAATATGGAATAACTTTTCTACCAATAGCCAAAATGACATAAAATTGCAAAATGCATTTTACCTAAGTCTGTCACAGAGAACAGTTAAGTTTGGCATTCACTCTTGAACAATTTATTGTACAAGTACCCCAAACCAGCCCCTCTTCAAAGTGGTCTAACTTTCCCATTCTTCAATCTGAACAAAATGGCAGGTTTCCATGTGGATGCTGCTGTCACAATCGCATGAAGACAATCAATACTACTTGAACTCCCTGAGACACAGTACTGTTTCAGTGGACCATTTCATCTAACTCACAATTCCAGTCAAAATGGTTAGCTCCTCTGTCTCTAGAATTCCTTTGGAAAAATAAACTATAGAAATCCCTATACTAAACTAAGTGGCCCCTAGAGGACACAACACAGCAATGGAGAGGCTGATCTAGAAAGTACAATACAGTTCTGTTATGGTTTATGTCTGGTTTCCCCACAAAGCCTCATGCAGTCATGGGGCAGGGACTTCTGTAGATTGAGACTTGACTCATGAGTCACTGGAATTATGTGATTTAGTACTAATCTAGAATTTGAGACTTGATCCATGACCCCTAGGATTATGTGTTTTAAGTACTTCTGGGATTATAGGTGTAGCCTAAGGCAGATAGGCTGAGGCAGAGAGCCTGAATGTAATATGAAGGGACAAAGAGACAGACTGAAGCTGTTGCTCTCTGCTCCCCTGGTTATTCTGTTGCCTCTGTCACTATTGTTGCTGTTCCACCACCATGAGCCGCTGCTCTCTGCCATGTGCCTCTCCACCTTGGAGCCAGCCAAATATGGACTGAAACCTCCAGTAACTGTGAGCTAAATAAACCTTTCCTTCCTTCATTTTGAGTGTCGGATATTTGTCCCAGCAATGAGTGAAGAGTAACTAAGACAAGTTCCAAAAAATCTATGCCAGCTGCCACACTGGCTTCACATGTAGTTCTGGCTACCTGGGAGGTGGAGCACCAAGATCATCATTTGGAGTTCAGGGCCAGCTTGGGCAACATAAGCAACAACCCACTTCAAAAAAGACAAAAATCTATGCTACAGCTCAGGACTATAATGTACTATACATACTGCCTAGTAAATTACACAACCATGAAAAAGCCCCAAGAACCAGGCATGGCAGCATATACCTGTGATATTAGCACGCTGTGAGGCTGAGGCAGGAAGGTTGCAAGTTCCAGCAGAGCCTTGGCAACTTGGTAAGACCTCATCTCAGAAAAAAACAATTAAGAGCTGGGAAGCAAGGCATGGCAGTACACACCTGTAATCCCAGCATTGCGAAGGTTGAGGCAGGAGGATCATCTCAAGTTTGAGGGAAGCTTGGGCTACACAGTGAGTTCAAGATCTACCTATACCCTGCCTCAAAACAAAACAATAGAAAAGGTATGGTGGTGCACACCTATAACCCCAATACTTAGGAGGCTGAGGCAGGAATGTCACTGCTCAAGGCCAAGGCCAGGCTGAAGATGCTATTTCCAGAAACCAAATTACTTATTACCTTCTTCAATTTTGGAATAAAATACAATTTGAAACTTAAAATACATCAAAATCAATTTTTAAAGCTTATTTACAACAACAAAAACCAATGAAAAGCCCATCAAGTGCACATATATTTTGCCCTTGGTTAATACTCACGAGATCAGCATACTTCTTACAGAGAGCTGCCAGCTTCTCCTCTGGGGTTGAAAGGGTGTTTAGGGCTTGCATCAGTAATAAAACTTCTTTTCCTAATGATTAACAAGATAGGAAACATAAGTCCTACCCCAGGACAAGAAAGAAAACCAATCTGACCTGTGCGTCCTCCACATACCCCCTTCTTCTGCTGCAAACAGAATTATGCCTCTTAATAGAAATGAATTATTTATCCCTCAAGTCCCAAAGCTATGTGGGGCTGGAGGAGAGTGTTCCCCTATAGTGCATGGGGCAGAAATAAAAAGAGAGCTTGTTTTCAATTCTGTGTCAGTAGGCTCCTTCTACTCCATCCCACCCCAAATTTCACCACTAACTCACATTGTGAATTATTCCTAAGAAGTGCTGGAAGCATCGCATTTCCCTTGCCTAACCAGATGTCCAAGCAAAAACAAAAGGGAAGTTACAAAGGGCAGAGACACTCTTTCTCTGAGCCTCCTCCTAAGCAAGCACACGTACAGAAGCCAGTTCAAAGGGAGCGCCAACTGGTACTAGGCTCAGTCTATCTAAAATGCACATAATCACTGGCCATGCATACGTTTTTCTAGGAGCAAGTTAAGGAACTTGCTTTCTGGTGACGTACTAATCACATCCATTGTGGAACGAAGGTTAGTATAAATAAAGGACAGCAAGCCAGCTCTTCCCTTGGAGAATGGGGCTTACCAACAGTATCTGAAGGACTTTGGCAACACAAAGCAGGCAGCTGAGACAGGAGGCAGGAACAATATTTCAAAATAAGCCACACGTTGTATTTCTTAAACTGGGTCATAGGTAGTATTTTTATATTTATAAATGTTCATCCTCACATGTAAGGTATTTCATTAAAAATCAAAATTAGTTTAGTATTTGGCATAGAGACTACTATGGTGATAGAGAGCAGACTAACTTCAAAAAAATGCTTTGCTGAGCATGACAGCACATGCCTGCTATCACAGCACTCAGGGCACTGAGGCAGAAGTATCGCTGAAAGTTCCAGGCCAGCCTACACTACATAGTGAGACCCTCTCTCAAAAAAAACAATAAAGATTACTTTTATAGGTAGATGTGATGAAGCACTCCTATGGTCCAGCTACTACTTGGGAAACTGAAGCAGGATGATCCCCTGAGCTATGCATTCGTGACCACCCTGGGCAACATAGCAAGACCCTGTCTCAAAAGAAATCTTTTCAATCCACATAAATTTTATTAATGAAATCATTTCTCATTTAGCCTACAGCTGAAAAAACATTAAGAGATGATTATGCACCACAGCTGGATATAATTTACAACTTTATTTTTTATTTTTGTTTTATTTTATTTTATATTTTGCAGAACTGGGGATCCAACTCAGGACCTTGCACTTGCCAGGCAGGCACTTGTGCCCCTGAGCTATCTCCCCGGCCCCTAATTTACAACTTTATGAAGATTTTTAAACTGAAACTGTATCAAATTGTTTTAGGAAAAAATTCACATCCCAGGAAGTTGACTTCATGATTTTTTTTTGGGGGGGGGGTAGCAGGAATTGAACTCAGGACCTTGCCCATGACAGTCAGTCACTTGTGCTGCTAAGTTATATTTCTAGCCCTACAGAAGTTCATTTTGTTTACTTATTTACAGTATTAGTGGTACTCAGGATCAAACCAAGGGGTATTCTACCAGAGTTGCATCTTTAGTGCTTTCTTTAAGAAAGTTTGACACTACCACCATTTTACTTTCTATCTCCATGTACTTCTCAGTTCTGGGTATTCATATAAAAAAAGTATTCCTGCTGGGCATGGTGGCACATGCCTGTAATACCAGTGCTCAAGAGACTGAGGCAAGAGGATCGTTGTGATTTTGAGACTATCCTGGGCTACAAAGTGAGCTCACAGCCAGCCTAAATTGCATAGTCTCCAAAAGACTAAATAAAAAATGTGATTAGACAACATGTGGCTTTTGTAAGTGGCTTCTATCACTTTTTTTGGGGTGGGGACCAGGGATCGAACTCAGGCCCTTGCACTTGCCAGGCAAACACTTATTCTACTGAGCTATTTCCTCAGACACTCTATGACTTTGTAAAATGTTTTCTGAGGTTTATTCATGTAAGACTTATCAATACTTCATTCCTTTATAGGGTTGAATAATATTCTGGCATATAGATACATCCTAACTTATTTATTGTCTAGTGGGTGTTGTGTCTCTTCTACTTTTGCGCTATTACGACTAACATCCTATGAACATTCATATGTAAGATTCTGCATACATTCTTTTTTTTTTTTTGAGACAGGGTCTTGCTATGTAGTTCAGGCTGGTCTTGAACCCACTAAGTAGCCCAGGCTGACCTCAAACTCATGATGCTCATGTCTCAGCCTCCCAAGTATTGAGATTATAGGTATGTCCTACCATACCCAGCCTAAAAATGTTAGTTATAATAGTAAAAAAAATAAAGGATGACTCAAGCCAGGCATGATGACACATGCCTGTAATCCCAGGAATCGAGAAGCTGAGGTGGGGCCAGGGATATAGCTCAGCAGCATAAGCATCTGCTTGGCAGGTGTAAGGTCCCGAGTTCAGTCACCAGTGCTGAAAAAAAAAAAGAAAAAGAAAACAGAGGCAGGAGGATCACTGCGAGTTCAAGACCCAGCCTGAACTATAAAGTGAGCTCAAGGCCAGCCTGAACTTCATAGCAAGACCCTGTCTCAAAAAAAAGACAAAAATACATACACACACACACATACATACATACATACATACATACATAAAAATAAAAAAACAAACAAAAAAGGGGCTAAAGAGATATCTCAGTAGAATAACCTCTTGCCTGGCAAGCACAAGGGCCTGGGTTCAATCTCCATTTCCAAAAAGCAAAACAAAAAAAAGACTCTGGCCAGCCTGAACTACATAGTGAGACTGTGTCTCAAAAAAGGAGGGCTACCAGGTAAGTGACACACGCCTATAAATCCTGCTACTTGGGAAGGTGAAGCAGAAAGACAGCAACTTCAAACCCAGCCTAGGCAACTTGGCAAGAACTTATCTCAAAATAAAAATCCAAGAAGACAGCCAAACAGCTGAATGGCATGAACACCTGCTTGGCAAGTGCAAGGTCTTGAGTTCGATACCTGGTACAAAAAATAAATAAATAGATAGATAGATAGATAGATAGATAGACAGACAGACAGACATAGATAGATTTGCAGCTCAGTGGTCATCTGCTTCCCTAGCATGTACAAAGATGGGATTTAATCTATACAACAAAGAAGAATAAAAGGGAGGGGACAACCAATAAGAGAAATAAAATAGGGTTTCAAATTCCATTCATTAGGTTTTAGCCTGCCAAATTTTTTTGTTTTGTTTTTTTGAGACAGGGTCTCGCTATGTAGTTCAGGCTGGCCTTGAGCTCACTTTGGTAGCCCAGGCTGATCTCAAATAAACACTGATCCTCCTGTCTCAGCCTCCCAAGTGCTGGGATTACAGGCGTGCATCACCATGCCTGGTTTAGCCTGCCACATTTTTGCTCTAAATTGCTAACTATATAACAGGAGACCAAAAACACCCTTGAAAGCTAGACCCCCTACTTTCGGAACCACAGATAACATCCTGTGCCTAGTGTTTAAATAAACTGATCAAATAAATATTTAGTCTTCATATAAGCTTTGGTCAGACTATAAACAAGGCAAGTCAAATACCACTTCTGTCAAGTTGGCCCCAAACATTTTAAGAAAGCTAAGTTTTGATTAATTACCATAACTAAGCACTCCTCTGCTGCTACTGCCTCCTACAAATACTGCAGCATCCAAGCAAGCTGACCTCACCCAGGACCATGGTCCCCTGCACCACAGGAAGAAGCAAGTGGAGCGGTATGCAAAGGTCAGTGCAGGCGACCCCTACCTAAGGTCTTCTCTTTGTTTCTGCTGCACTCTGAGTCCTGCTGGCCATCAGGGGGGTCAGTCCGGGCCTCCCGCGCAGGAACTGCCTGTCTTGCCTCCTTCGAGCAGTATACTGGGCTCACCAAATTCCTGCTCTTGGTGATAAAGTTGGGACCTTCATCCTCTTCCAGTGAGTGCTCGGTACTTGCGCCACAATGAGAGTCATGGTGCTGCAGAATATCACCTCGCTGGGGGTTACACAGCATATCTGCTTTCACTCCTAGCCCACAAATTCCAGCTTCTTCCATGGTGCCCATCTCACACTAGAGGGGAGGGAAAAAGAGAAGACACAGTTCAGTAAGAATCCCTAGTCACTGCCATCAGCACATCACATCTTAACAGCATTTTTATTTTTTGGTTTATCTATTTGTTTTTCAAACAGAGACTCACTATGAAACCCAGGCTGCCCGTGAACTTGTGGCAATCTTCCTGCCTCAGCCTCTCAAGTGCTGGGATTCCAAGTATGGACCACCATGCCTGGATAGCTTTTTTTCTTTCTTGGTGGCTTGTAAAATCCACGTAAAGAATGAAAGTTTCAGCTGGGTGTGGTGGTGCACACCTGTAATCCCAGCACTTGGGAGGTTGAGGCAAGAGGACTGGTGCAAGTTACTAGCCTGGGCTACAAAAGTGAACTCAAGGCAAGCCTGAACTGTGTAGCAAGACCCTGTCTCAAAAAGA
>PVJA010041530.1:0-17822 GCA_004027025.1 Myocastor coypus
CCAAGTGCAGGACAGGCATCTCTCCACAGACTCCTGTCAGGGAGAGCAGGGGTAGTGCTGGGCGGTTAGGCTCCAACTTCACAGGAACCCAAGGTGAGAGTAAACAGAGCTGGAGAGCGGATGAGAGTGTGGGAGCGAAGGGGTGGGGCCTGAGTTGACTCCTGGCTCAAGCGAGGACTCTGACCACATTCATGACCACCGCAGCATGTGCTCAGCTGCTCTGCTTCTCGGCCTCTTTCCTACTAGGTCATGTTTTCGACAAAATAGCTACCTGCGACACAAGACAGGAGCAGAATGCCAGGGACTAGAGTGCGCCCCCATCATCAGAGACCTGCCTGTAGCAATAGTTCTGTTCCACTGTCAGACAGAAAGGAATATATTTTAAAAAGAAAATATCAATGCTTCCCAAATCCTGCTACAAACACAGCTTGAAATTTAGAAATGATTATAAGATAAAGTCCTCAACTTGTTACGCATGAATGCCATGAAGCAGGGTCACTGGTCTACTCTTTTATTTTATTTATTTATTTATTTTTTGGTCTTTTTGAGACAGGGTCTCGCTATGCAGTTGAGGCTGGCCTTGACTCACTGTGGTAGCCCAGGCTGGTCTCGGACTCACACCAATCCTCCTGCCTCAGCCTCCCAAGTGCTGGGATTACAGGCGTGAGGACTGGTCTACTCTTCAAAGAGCTAGTAGAGAGGTGTATCTGTCTCACAATTCCACTCAGCTTTACCTTTTGGTTAACATTTTTATTGCAGTATTTTCTTTTAAAATTCAACCAAGACCAAAAAAAAAAAAAAAAAAAAATAATAATAATAAATAAAGAAAATAAAGACAATGGCCCTAGAAGGAATGTACAATTTGTTTTAGTTTATAATGCAGAGATCCTTCTCTTAATGGGAATTGTGCTCTTAGTTTCAGCAATAAGTGAAGAGAAAAGATCTTACTCTTTGAAATTCTGAGGGGAGTGTGGGTGTCCAAGTTAGTATGGTGGATAAGATATGCTATCACTGTAGTGCTTCAAGGTTGGACTGGTCTTCCTGTGATGGTGGTGTCCACGCGTGGCTGTGGACAGAGTGTGGATCAATGCACACAGACACCAGGAACCTGAGCTCAGCCCAGCAGCATCACCGCCTTCTCACCGCCCCTCAGTGTGCACAGCTGAGGGGTCACCATTCCTGCTGACCACCTTCCAAATCAGGGCCACACACCCATGTTAACCTAAAGGCCATGCACGGAAATACACATAGCTCTGTGGGGCAAGCATCAGATGGCTCTGTTATCTACTGATGTTAGTTCCAGATCTCAAGGAAGCTGTCCCAGGAGCCTGTTGCCACAGCCATGCCATCATCAGTCACCCCCAGGCAGCTGATGCGGTTGTCATGTCCAGCCAGCACACCTGCCCTGTCAGCTTTGAGGGCATCTCACACATTGTAGTTGAAATCATCATATCTAGCGAGGAGGAGGTGCCTGTTTTTGGACAAAGAGGCAGAGGTGATTCCACATATGATGTTGTGGGGTAGGTCATGAGTTCCTGATCTGCACAGAGGTCAAAGAACCTGCAGGTAGCATCATCTGAGCTGGTGGCAAATGCATTGCCATTTGGAAAGAAGCACATGGCATCGATGTCAGAATCATGGCCAGTCAAGGTCTGCTAGCACATGCCTTCTCCGACATCTCAGAGCTTAGCAGAGGTGTCACAAGCACTGGAGACAAATAGTCTAGTGTTGGGAGCCAGAGACAGGCTCGTGATGTCCCCAGTGTGTCCAGTGAATGTGGTTGTCTGCTGGCCAGTCTTGATGTCCTGCAGTGCACACGTGGTGTCTCTAGAGCTGGTGACGATCTGCTTGTTGTCCAGGAATCGGCAGCAGGACGGCTAGCCTGTATGTTCTGCCAGCTCAGGACTCTCACACACGTTCTCTTCATAAGCCTTCAGATTCTAGGTAGAGCAAATGTTGTCCAGGCCACCACAGGCTATGTAGTTTCTAGAGGGGGCATAAGCACAGGCCGTGACCCAGGAGGAGCACAGGGGGATGGCGTGGACCTTGTTTGTGGTATAGCTGTTCCAGATGATGAGTTTCCCATCCTGTGAAGTCTGACCAGAGGCCTGAAGTCTATGCCTCAGTGCCCCCTCAAAGTCCTCCTGGTACACATCTGGATTTTTCCCGCTGGGTTGATGTTGTTTGTCATCTGTGAGCGAGTGGCATCCTCACATGCTTTCTGAGCCTCCCCGATCTGGTTCTTGAGCTGCTTGGCTTCCTGCTGCAACTGGTCAAGTTCACTCATCCTTAGGTCCTAATATTCTTGCCACCACCACAGAGAATCTGGGATCTTGCCCTGTGCCCGCCTCCCTGCCACTGGTTGTTTGCTGCGCTCATGACCTGCGGATCTGCGAGGCAGTACTCTGGTCCCGGCCTGCTGCCCTGGCTACCTCACTCTGCTGCCACCTCCACCACTGCCACTACCCACTGCCACTGCCATCCACCCCTCTGATGCCTCCAACCATCGAGATAGGTGCCCAGAGTGAACATTCTTATTTTGCTCCTGGTCTTAGGAAGTAAAGTATGAAGTCTTTCATATAGTAAGATGTTTTATGTGTTAAAGAGTTTTTTTCTCTTGTATCCTGCTGAGGTCTTTTCCTCCCATTGGATTTTGATAATTGTCTTTCTCATGTCTACTGAGATAGTGGTTTTTCTTTCTTAGTTTGTTAATATATTGAATTGTACGATTAACTTTTCACTGTTAAGCTACCCTTGGATCTCTAAGATGAACTTACCTGGTGATAAAATGTTGTCTTTATGTATAGTTGGATTAGTTTTGAAGTATTTTGTTCAAGGTTTAGGAATCTAGGTTCATAAGTTTATAATTATCAAATGAGCTCTTATCCTCCAATTTTCCCTTTTCTCATAAGCGATTCACTTTCTTTTAACCAGTATTAGCACAAGTGGATCTTCTATTCTTTTTCTTTAATATATTTGTGCTTTTATATTTAAAGTATACCGACTGATTATACTCAGCGCCTCATTATCTGCAGTTCTCCTTTCCATGGTTCAGTTACCTGAGGTTAACTGTGAACTGAAAATGTTAAATAGAAAAGAAACAATTCATACATCTTAAATAACTTCTGTTAAAATCCATAGTTATAATTGTTTCACGTCTCAGGAGTTGTTGTAACTCTCTTGCTATACCTAGCTTATGAATTAATCTTTATCACAGGTATGTACACATAGGGAAAAATAGTATAGAAATCTTGGGTCTCCCTGCAGCTGCAGGCAGCCATTGGCGGGTGTGGCACACAGTTCAAGCAGACCAGGAGACACTGTGCATGACCAAGTCTTGCTCACTCCATCCCATCTGACAAATCCCACTGGCTGGAGTCATCAGACTCTGTGTTTCATGGGATCATGAGCAGTTAGGTGGAAGCTTTTCATCTTGCTTGTTCTTTATTTGTCACACATCTTTTTTGTTTCCTCTTCCTTCTTTTGCATTAATGGAGTACATTCTGAATCTACTTGATTTCCTTCACATGCTTATGAACTGTAACTGTTTGCTGTGTTAATTGAGGGCTCATAATGTGTATCTTTAACTTATCACTGTTAGCCTTGAAATGATATTATACTGTTTTACATATAGTATAGTTCCATTCACCTTCCAGCCTATATGCTATTTATTTATGCATTTAACTTCTATGCATGATACAGTCTCATCGCACAATTCTTACCTAACCTGCCAATTATCTTTTAACTACATTTAAATAACAAGGAAAAAGCTTTTATGGAACGCGGACACCACACGTGGTTACCATTTCCACGGCTCTCAATTCCCTTGGGAATTGGGTTGATCCAAATTTGTCATCATTTTCCTTCTGCCTCAATGAACTAGTGTTTTTTTGTCTTTGAGTGGAGGTTGAGGATAGGGAGTTTGTTCAGCTCTTGTTTGTGTAAAAATATTTTTGCCTTTTTAAAATGTTGAGTAGCCAGAATGCCATGCCTTATCTTACCTGAAGAGAATTTTATAATTTAAATGTAATCTATTTGTACATTTCTAATTACCCTCTGTTTTATTTGCTTCTGCTTTTGAATAACTTTGTTTTACTGAACAGAAGACGTTTCACTTGATAGAGGTATTTTCTCTACAGAATGCACGTAGATTTCTAGATTGACACTTTTCTTTCAATTCCTTGAAGATGTTATTGCAGAGTGCTCTTTTGGTGAAGGCAGGAACCGGAAATCTGCTGTCATCCTTACTTTTTTTTTTTTTGATGGCTGGTTTTGAGATTTTTGTCTTATTGTAGGTTTTGAAAAATTAGCTTACCACTTTCTTCGATGTTGTTTCCACATGCTTCTCGTGGTCTGAGTTTGCTGAGCTTCTTGGATCAGTGGGTCATTTTTATCAATTGTGGAAAAATTTTAGTTGTTCTTTCTTCAAAAGAATTTCCCACTCTCCTTTTGTTTTCCCTATGGATTCCACTGACACATGCATAAAGCTGTCTAAAATCATCACACAGCACTGATATTCTTTTCTGTTTTATACATTTTCTTTCTGTATGCATTTGAAATTGTTCCTTTGTTTTATCTTCATGTTCACTAACTATTTTTCCTGTAATGTCCGATCTGCCCAAAATGCCCAATATGTTTTTCATCTCGCACTTTATAGTTTACATCTCTAGAAGTTTGACTTGGGTCCTTTTGAAGCTTTCCGTGTCTCTACTTAGCTCTGTGAACATATGGTGCCTCACTGTAAGTATTCATCGCTTTGCTGAGTTCTAACAACTGTGTCATCCTCTGTCAGTTCTGGTCTGGTTTCTGTTGATTGATTTTTTTTTTTCTCTTCATTATGAGTGTGGCTACAGATTCAAAGCCTTTTGTCACAGAACATCAAACTGCCTTCCAAAAATGTTTTATCACTTATCACCACTAGCAGGTGAGAGTGGCTGGCCTGTCCCCCTTCTAGCAACACTGACATCTGTCGGTCTTTCATTTCCACCAGTCTCAAAGTTTGACACCACTGTCTCCTGTGACTGATGTCTACTATCAGTGAGTGACAGCTGGTGGCGGCTCTGTGGGGGCAGCCAGCCACCACAGCTGCCCTCATGGTGTGTACAGCCTTGTGGCATCTGTCATGCTTTTGACGTGGGGTGTCTAACCCCAAGTTTATCGACTATTTATATTATTATTATTATTATTTTTTGGCATGTTGTCTACTATTATCCAGTGAATGCTTTTAACTGTATTGTTTAGATTTATAAAAAGTTCTCTATTTTTGTAAGAAGCTATTTATCAAGAATACACATTCACTTTTTCAATAATTAAAAAGAAGTTTTTGTAAACAAGTATATTTCCTTTAAAATAACTAAAACTTATATATGACTTATCTGAGGAAATAATTTACATTTACCAAAATACTTCTGTTTCTATAAATGTAAATATAAATTGATTCTGATGTAAACACAATATTCTTATAGACAAAATTTTTTGAATTATATACAAGATATTAATGAATACATAAAATGCACAAATTCCAGCTAGGGAAAAACTTTCATAAATCATCTGACATCAACATACAGTATAAATAACCTATATTCTTTAGAAATAATCATACATGGGTTCGTTTCCTAGTTGGGGAATCATGTTGGGGCTGGGGAGATAGCTCCGAGGCACAAGTGCCTGCTGGGCAAGTGCAAGGTCGTGAGTTCGAACCCTGGTCCCACAAAAAAAAAAAAAAAAAAAAAGAAATAATCATACAGGTTCTAAATACTGTTCTGCTCCCTTAATAATGAAACAGAGGGTCAGGGAGATGAAACATTCCTCGATTACATACTTCTAACTAATTAAATATTTCTGGGGAAGTCAGGCTTACTTGTACTGTAAGTGCTCTATGTACAAGATTGCTAATTTATAATAGTCTGAAGTCAATTCTTCAAAATATGAAAATGTCAAAATTGCCATTGTCAAATGCTTGCTTACCTGCTGAGGGGATGTAGAGCTTTCTCAGGTGTGAGCTACTCACCTGGCTGTGAACGTAAACATTTGGGGCACTGCAGGCCTGACAGAGGCCAGCTCCATGAATGGCCTAGTGTCTTTAGTCTTCATAGACAGTGTGAGGTGGGCAGGGAGAAGAGGCATCTGGGACCAGGGACAGGACTTGTGGGTGTCACATGGCTAGAGGGCACTGACCCTCTGCATGTGACAGAGGGATCTATGCCACAAGCTTCACGATGCACCAGTCAGCCAGACAGTTTTAAAGCTGGTGATGAGAGCAGCAGCCGGCACAGCCCCAAGGCCCACCAACCAAGTCTGCCGGCCTTGGGTGCCCTGACTAACCTGTTTGGTGCAGATGGTCTCTCGCTACCTCAAACAAGCGCAGGTGCATGTTGGTGATGGGGTTGAAGGAGCCGCAGGCCAGAAGCACCACAGGTATTCGAGTCTTCATCTTGCCTGGCACATCCACATCCCCTGCAGTGGCCACCCTGCCTCTGTGAAGAGAAAAACTCATGTCAGGGAGCATGCTCTGAGGCAGCCATCTGGGTTGCACTTTTTCTCTCTCTCTCTCTCTCTCTCTCTCTGTATTATGACTGGCTCAGCACATGGTGCTGGGGATTGAACTGCAGTCCCTGCGGTTGCCTAAGCTTTCCTAAGCAGGCGCTTTAGACCGCTGAGCCATCTCGCCCTCCCTGGGTCAGTGTCTCTAAATCTCACCTCACTGACTCCCTACACCTCCCTTGGAAGATGACTGCAAAGGCCATAGGAATAATGGTGTTGATAGAAAGCTCACTGTAGGCCAGGGGCTATGCTAAGTGTCGCATTGAGATGTGTGCCTTCTCTTGTAAAATCTTCTCAACAACCCAAGTGATGACCTTAGAAACTTCTAGGCCAGGCCAGAATTCAGCAGACTTCAGAGCCCATGTTCTGCTCTTAAGCTCTGTATCCTTTCTGGGCTCTAATGAGTTAGCATGGGCTCAAAAGGAGTCTGCAAGACTCCCATCATGTCGCCTCTGATGGGCCAAAAGAACTCACCAGGTTGCTCTCAGAGAAGACCACTTTGGTAAAATCTTTCATTGTGAAATAATTTTAGACTCAAAAAGGAGTTACAAAAAGCATGCACAGGGAGTTACAATATACTCTTTACATATATCCTTCAAATGTTAATATTTAACCACACTTTCTTGACCATTCACCATTCTTCCTACACACACACACACACACACACACACACACACACACACACACGCCCCTATAAGGCCTACAGGTAATTTTCTCTAAAGTCTTTGAGTCTAAGTGTTAGACATGATACCCCTTTACCTCTGCGTACTTCAGCATGTGTTTCCTAAAAACAAAGACATTTTCTTACACAACTATACAACAGTGATTAGAATCAGGCAGTTTACACAGTGGATGGTTTAGATGACAGGCCTCGTTCTGATTTTATCCACTGTCCTTCATCTGGGAGCAGACCCCTCAAGGAGTGCACTCTCTCCTTTGCAGTCCCCATGAGGCACTTGTGACTCCAGCACGCCCCCTGGAGGTGGTGGAGAAGAGCTGCACTGGGGCCCAGCTGCTCTGATGCACGCTTCTGCCCTTTGGTGGCTGTGGTATCTGGGGTAAGTCACACCCCTTCTCTGAGCCTCAGTTTCCTCATCTGCAAAATGATCCTGGCAAGGGAGAAGGAGGTAGTAGTGCACCTGCAGTAGGCAGCTTTAAGATGGCGTCCAGCAACCCTCACCACCTAGTGGTCACCCCTCATCTCCCCTTCAGTTTGGACTTCACCTAATATCCTGCTTCCAATGAACAAGAAGGGCTGGGATTTCACCTCAGAGATAAAGTTCCACACAGTCTGGCTCACCCTGTTGGCTTTCTCTCTCACTCACACTAATAGAACTAACTGGTAGGCTGTGAGCTGCCCTTAGAGAGGCCCATGGGGCACATGATGGAGGGAGGCCTTGCTGGCCAAAGCCCAGGGGCCTGACCTTGCTGATGACTGTGCATGAGTGTGGAGCAGACCTTCCTGGGGCCACGTTTTCAGGTGAGGTGGCAGCCCTGTGAGCTCTGGTCACAGCTGGGCAAGGCTGAGCCAGAGGAGACAGTTTGCTTTGCCTGTATACCTGACCCACAGAAAGTGTGAAATAAGCTGACATAATAGATGCAAATAATAAATGGGTTGTTTTAAGATGCTGCAATTTGGGATAATTTGCCACACAGCAATAGGTAACTAACACAGTGGCCAGTAGAAGGAGTGCACTTATTCCCTCTGTTTGGAAGTAACAGAGTTTGCAGGCCCTAAGATCAGGGACTCCTCTGTAACTAAGGTAGTGCAGAACCCAGGGCCTTTGTACTGAACTATCTTCTCAGCCCTATTTTTTTTTTTAATCTTATTTTTTATTTGGTACAGGGTCTCATTACACAACTCACACTCATAGTGATCCTCCTATGTCAGTCTCCTCAGTGCTGGGATTACAGGTGCGTGCCATCATGCTGGGTTTCACTGGCTGGCATGGCACGCCTTGAGTTCTGGGGCTGGCACGGCATGTGGTACTGGGGAATCAAACCTGGCTCCTTGCACTTGCCAGGAAGGCACTTGAACTGCCAAGCCATCTTCCCAGCCCCTGTCTTTCTTTTTTAAGAGAATAAAAAAAATTTTTAAAAGACATCAGAAATGATACAGAATTTCACTAAACAAAATATCAGAATTCCACAACCACTGTGTTGCATATTGTTGTCTTCAAATTAGTTATTCAGATTGCCAGATACAAGCATGTAAAATTGGTCAAAAAAGTTGTAAACAATTAAGGAGAGAAAAAATGAAGCATTAACTGCTTTGAATAGACCAGCAAAAATCAGCAGGAAAATTATCCAATCTACCCTGTATGAACACATGCATAGTTTTTCCTTCCTTCCTTTCTTCTTTTCTCCTTTCCCTCATCCCAGCTGTTCTTTCCCTTTGAACAGATTTTCTCCCTTTCATAGTATGCATTCTGTCTTTCAGATTTTATTTACTCTTTCAGGTTCTTACACAACATGACAATATAATGTTTATGTATGAGATTTTATTTATGTCACTTCTAAGTATGGTCCCTAGTTGCATCCATTTGCCTAGAAAAGCCTCAAGATTATCTTTTTTATGGCTAAGTAATACTTGATTGTGTAAAAATTCCACGTCTTTTTACCCACTCCTCAGTTGACAGGCATTTGAGTTGTTTCCAAGATTTAGCTATGACAAAATGTACTGCTGTAAACATGGGTGCACATATATCACTATGGTATGTTTTGTTTACAAATTTTATATTATATTGAGACAGGGTCTCATTCAGTTACTAAGTTGCCTAGGCTAAGCTTGAACTTGTGATCTTTCTGCCTTAGCCTTGAAAGTGCACCACCATGCCTGTTTTAAAAAACGTTTTACCCTTGTCTCTGTTTTCTGTGTCCCAGGTCCACTTCCAGTCAGACTGCCTCTTGTTTTAGACAGCAGCTGCCCTGAGTACTTGCCAGTGTTTCTGCATGAGCCACTCTGGCCTCCTGCTTTGAGCTTCCACTTATGTTACTTTGGTATACCGACCTGCTGGGACTTCACTCAGATGATCACACTATTTATGGCTTCAACCACTATTTATTGACTGCCTGCGAGGTTCTGTATCAGTTAGGGATGCAATTGGTTGTAAGTACCAGAAGTACAACAGCAGGGCTCAAGCAGAGTCTATTTGTTCCTCACATGACAAAAAGCGTAGTGGCAGAGAGTTGGTGACTGTGTCACAGGCTGGGAGCTTGGAACTTTCCCCTCTCAGTCACAGTTGTGCTGCTGCAGCTACAGTCACCAGACCTCAGCACATGCACACCAGAGGAGCAGGGAGCTCTACAAGGCTGGCTGTCCCTCCTAATCAGAACACAATGCTGTTTCAGAAGCTGTGCTTTAGATTTTGCTTTTGTCTCACTGGCCAGACCCACAAGGGAGGCTGATGGTCAGGTATGTAGCCTTCAAGCTCATCCAGTAAGAAATGCCAAGGAGAAGGGGTTTGGCATTGGATTAGTTAATCTGCAGCAGCTGGCACAGAGGTCGGGCTATGGAGCTGAGCATATAGAAGGCTGCTGGGATGGCATCTGTGACACTTGCCTTGGGCCAGGTGATCTGATTTGTCTCTGGTAGGTCACGTGTGTTATGGTTTATGTCTAGTTGTCCCCCCAAAGCCCCATGGAGTCATTGGGCTGGGACTGCTAGAGTTTGAGACTTGATCCATGATCCCTGGGATTATAGGTTTTAGTACTGATGGGGATTATGGGTGGAAGTACTTCTGGGATTATGGGTGTAGTCTAGGGCGGGAGCTAAGGCGGAGAGCCTGAATGTAATATAAAGAGAGACAGAGAGACAGACTGGAGCTCTAGCTGTTGCTGTTGCTCTGCTGCCCTGATTGACTGGCTGCCTCTGCTGCCATTTTGCTGCTGTTCTGCCTCCATGAACCGGATGCTCTCCGCTCTGCTCCACTCAGCCTTGGGCTAGCCGAATATGGACTGAAACCTCTACAAACTGTGAGCTAAATAAGCCTTTCCTTCCTTCATTTTGAGTGTTGGGTATTTGTCCCAGCAACGAGCAAAAAGTAACTAAGACAACGTGCCACTGTCTGTTGTAAAGAAAAAGCTCATGGTGTGTTTCCTACACCCCAGCTGGTGATCTATATGAGATCATCCTGGTTTTTTTTTTTTTTTTTTTAATCTCTAGATCTCAACTATAGGTAGAGCCTGGCTGGAGCAGGGCTCAGTGGAGGCTGAAGTAGGACACTGGCCAGCTGGTCAGTGGCCTGGCCTTCTGGCAGAGGAGGAACCTAATGCCCAGGGAAATTGTCGTGGAGTATCCTGAGCTACAGAAGGAGAACGCTCCGCTTAGGCTTAGCACTGGTGCTCCCAGCTCCATCCAAGGTGGCAGTAATACCTGCTCCGGCTGCAAGTGAAGAAAGTGGAGCAGGAGATGCTGACTATGTCAGCCTGGCTTCTTCCTGGAGTGGTGGTGGAGGGGTCTGCTGACCCTGTGGAGCAATTCACAGGAGCAACCCCCTGCAGAGCGCACTGGAAGAGGGTGGCTGTTTTCACAACTATTTCTAAGTCTATCAGTGTTCTATTTCATTTTGACCAAAATATAAATGTTTAGAGCTCTCGAAATTTGCAACTGCAGCCCCTCAGGTTAACCTGGGGCTGTGATCCTTTTTTCCAAAAGTTTTCATTGTCAGTTAGAATGTTTGAGTGGTGGCACCCTCGCAGCTCGCTTCCTACCTGCCCAACCACTCATGGTTTTCTTCTTGGAATATTTAGCCCATGTCCTCTTCTCCTGCCACGCTCTGAGGTTGTATTGTCACTACACACTATGTCACTTTCTTCTCATTAAGCACAGATCTGCCATTGCTTTTTACCATGCCTCTTCCCACGGCACAGAGAGAATACTGCTGTTGCTAAGCGGGTGCTGGTTTGTCAGAGCACCCAAGGGCTGTGACTCAGAGCAGCCTTGGCACTGCAGTGAGAGGGGGGCTGGAAATGAGAAGGCCAGGAGGGCAAGGAAGCCTCAGAAGGTTCGGAGAGCAGCTCTGCGTGACCTGGGAACCGCAGTGACAAAGCCGCTGAGGGTGGGAAATGGATGTGACGAGCATGGCGCACTGCAGGGATGGGCTGACACAAGACGCTGAGGAGTGAAGATCCTGCACGCTCCAGGGAGCCGGGCACTTAGGTTTTCTCCTAGGTAAGGAGTAGTCTTGGAAGGATTTTACCTAGAGCCTGCCTGACTTAGATTTGTGGTCCTAGGAGGGTACAGCAGGGACCACAGGACGTCTCGGGCTGTCTCAGCCCTTCTTCCTAGGGAAGGTTGGTGCTCCCAGCCTCCTGAAAGAGGCCTTTGCTCTGGCTCACACTGCTCCTCGCTTGCAGTTATGCAGTAGAGCCAATGCCCACATGCTCTCTGTCTGTCCCAGTGTGTCCCCACCCTGGCCCCTTTGTTATACGCCATGACAGGGATGCAGAGCAGAAGGCAAGTGAGGAAGGCCAGGGAGCCCTCACAGCAGATGTGACATGCGGATGATCATTGCTTAGGAGGAAGTCAATTTATCTGTTCCTTCAGTGAGCACCTGTAACAGGCTGGATCCAGGAGTGGGGTTGCAAACTTCCACGTTTATTCTACACATAAAGCAGACGGCTTCCGGCAGATGGAAACAGAGTCTGCACACACCTTTCATCACACAGACCCCTTGGCCAGACTCTTCATCTCGAGAAAAATAAGTGACAAGGTTTGTACTTGCAGGCTTGATGATCGTATTTTTTAGGACACAGGGTACTCATTTCTACATGTACATGGAATGTGTCCACTTCTTTGGGGTGGTCAATCTTTGCTGAAACTCTGATGTTTTTTCTTTTCAACTTTGGTGGATTTGCCCCTTGTTGCTATAGGCACAAGGTGCCACTCAGAACAAAAGGAACATGAACCTTTGGGTCAGTGTGAAGCTCCTCCACCAGCCACCCTGTAGAGGACACACACATGCCAGTTAAGCATCAGCCTAGTCAGGCAACTCCCAAGACAGCCAGAGGCGCGCGCTTCAGTTATGAGAACTTTCAGAAGATTTGAGGGAGCATGAGACATGGAAGGATTTGCCCGGCACCCTGCACTCATGAGGCTGGGGCTGACTTCAGCTGTGGCAGTGGGTGGAGTGACGGGCTAAGCGCTGTGCTAAAAAAGCCGTCACAAGTCAAGGCTCATTCTCCCAACACCAGAAGGGAAAAGTTTGTGCTTGCATCCCAGTAAAAGGCCTGGTCACCTTCTGCAGGCCTCAGTGAGTCCCATGGAAAATGAGACAATTATGTTTGTCTCTTGGAGTGCTCATGAGAGTTACTGAGCTAACGCCCCTGCACAGTACAAGAAGTGGCCTACAGGGAGTTCTCCAGAAATCCTATATCCTTTCACGATGTTGAAAATAAAACCCACCATTCCTCACACCTGCTTCCTGAGGCTTGTTCACTGTGTTAGGAAAGATCCTCACCATTTTCCTCATCGCCCATGATCAAAGCCGGCAGGCCCTGGGCCCGTACTCCGCATTCTCCCACTCTCAAGCAGGTCATGCGTTCCACCCCAGGCAGAGGCTACCGTTGCCTCCTGAAGAAGGCCAACCTCACACCCCACTGCTGCAGCTCAGCTCCGAGCATCACTTGTCCCTGGACATGCGCAAGAGTCAATAATGAGGGACAGAGGGACAGGTAGTTTCAAGTCATTGTGGTAGAAATAGTACCTTCTGAGGATGAACAACAACTGTCCCCTTGATCATGGCCAATTTGTCAACTGGGATGAAAGCAAGTAGAAGAAGGGGTACCCAGGAGAAGAACGGTGTCTGGGGTCTGCTGTGAGGAAGGCAAAGCAACAAATCAAGCCACAACTCTCCAGCCACTGTGTTAGTGCCTTGGAGGCGGAGGGAGAAACCAAACCTGTTCCTGCTCTCAAGCTTACAGTGTAGCAGGAGGAACAAACATCCGGGACCTCAGAGAAAGCAGCGTCTGCTGGGGACCCTCAGCACACTTCATTTTCTCCAAAGGCTCAGAGTCTTGTGTCTTTCACATCAGGGTGAGACCTGTGACCACAGTCTTGCCTGGGAGCTGTGGACTGAGGGGGAGGTGACACTTAGAGAATTCTCCTTCAAGGGAAAAGGCATGGCTTTCTCCCTTTTCTACTCTTCTGCCTGGAATGGGATGACTGGATCATGACGGAACATGGATGCTGAGAACAAGAACAAAGTTATGTTTCACAAAGAATATACTCTGAGAAGCTGCCAGGCCACTGCTGGATGGCCTGTCCCGAGGTATACCTAGGAGAAAGTTACTGGAACTCTTCTAAGCCACTACTGTTTCTACAATATGCAACTGAACCTAATTCTAACTTTATATACTGACATTTAATGAATGTTTATTGAAACAGTATATAAATAAATGAAAAAGTACTTAAACTTCTGGAAATCTCTATTGCCCTAGTTAAATCTATTTTATATTCAGTGCCTTAAATGCATATTGTTTGAAACAAAAAATACACCTAAAGAAAAAAGTTCTATCATAACTTAATTTTTTATATGAATTTTTCATGGAAGAAGAAGGAAAAAAAAAAAAAAAAACCCTTACTCAGGGCTCTGGAAGCCTGCAATATGCAGTAGCAAATCTGCTTTTCTGTAGATCACAAAACCCAGACTCTGTCCTGTATGCCTTCCCCTCAAATAGATTCATTATGGTGTGTTGTCACACTCCGCTTGGAGTGGGCATTTGCCATATGGCTTGGCAGTTTAATGGTTTTCTGATACTTGACAAAATGAAGCACAATCATTTTTGCAAGGAGCCTGCATTCCTAGATGGGTCTTTTCCAAATAACAGCTGTGCCTCAAAATTGAGTTACTCAATTTGCAATTTGTGGACACAATACTCAAACATTTACAAGTGAGCGAAACCTCAAGTCACTTGGGCTATTTCCAGGCTTCAGACTTTATGAAGTTTTTAGTAATATTATGATTGTGCAGCTGTCAACAAGCTCAGGCCAACATCGCTGCATTATCAGACTCTGCAGTGTGGTCCAATTTACCGGCAGGCTGTGTAGAGGTGGCCATAAACTAGCGGGGAGAAAGAATATGGGAGAGAGAAGCCTCACCTGAAAACCCACAGCCTCAGTCCCTATTTCTTCTCTCTGTTTCCTATCACATTTGTGCAGATGATGCCCAAATCTAAATGTACAGCCCTAGGGCTGATCTTGCTTATACAGGTCCACAGATGTCCACTTGACACCAGCTGGGTATCAAGCTAGACCGACGTGGCAGCAAAGTCAGCCCAGGGAAGTACTCACTGGGTGCCCTTGAATGACCGCACTATCAGTGAGAAGTAGCTGGGTGAACTGCATTCATAACCCCATAATCTTGGTGGTTTACAACACTAAAAGTTGATTTAATGTTTATATTTCATGTCCATGCCATGGTGGTTAGGAGCTCTGCTCTGTCAGTTTTGTCTCTCAATCTAGAACTAAAGACAATAGATTAACCACTACCTGAATTATAGTCTGCCACCATAGCAAAGAAAAAGAGGCTCTGGGAGGTCCCTTGGTAGCAACTTTACACTTGTTCCCAATCTGCACGTGTTACTTTCACAGACTCCACCCACCCAACAGTGAGCTATAAAGTATAGTCCAACTGTGAATAGCTGTGCTTACCCAGGTGAGTGTACCAGCCATCCTGAGCTCCAACAGTCCAAGGGAAAATAGAGATAATACTATACGCCGAGAACTTTCATCAAGGTTGCTGGAACTGACCCACAAGGGCACCAGGGGCTGATTCATAGGAGGTCCTCCTTTCCTTTCCCTATGTTCGAAGCCTAAGTCAGTCTCTTGCAGCCCTGTCTGGCTGTTTCTACTCTTTTCCTGAAAAAGACTCCGGCATTCTTTAGTCATCCCTGATTAAAACTGGCCAAATAAGCTGGGCGTGGTGGTGCACACCTGTAATTCCAGCACTTGAGAGGCTGAGGCAGGAGGATCAGTACAAGTTTGACATCAGTCTGGGCTACAAATGTGAGTTCAAGGCCAGCCTGAACTGTATAGCGAGGCCTTGTCTCAAAAAGACCAACAACAACAAAACAAACAAAAACTGGCCAAATATCACCTCATTTCTCCCTAATGTACCTTACCCCAACCCTGTCAGACTCCCAGGATGGCCAATATTTCCCGGAGAAGTTCTTCCCTTTCCACTGCTAATGAGAAGCCTGTGCTGTCGGATTCCACTGTCTCTATTGTACTAACCATTTTTTGAAAAGGAAGAAAACTAAATTCTAGCTATCTTAGTCTCCCTCCTTTCCAAAAGTAAAGCAGTAGAGGAGCATAGGCAGTTGCCCAAAGGCCATTCCGCAGCACAGAAGAAGAGCTGATGTTTATCTCAGGGTGCACAGCAGGCAGGACAGTGCTGAGGTCCATGTGTGGACAGAGCCCTATGGCACAGTCACTGGAGGTCACAGCAGCAGTGTACAGTGCTGGTCCTAGAGAGGTGCAGTCAATGAGGGCTGGCAGCCCCTGACCCAACAAAGGCTCCCACACATGTCCCTCATAGATGTGCTACACTCAGGCTACCAGACTCCTGAGACCCCGTCTCTTCTTCCCTAGCACACTGTGGCCATGGATCCTATGGGGCCTCAGACAGCAGGGAAGGGATATCCACTTTGAAGAGCCAAGGCTAAAGTAAAAAGTAGATTGAAAGGGTAGCCAGGGAGCAACAGGAACTTCACAGTGGGGTTGAGGCTGATGCAGATGTAAATAGCTGTGGAAGAAATAGCTCCAGATCAAAATGCAGAGCCACTGGCTTGTCACCCCCTCCCATTTTTGCCTTCATCACTGGACCTTCATCACTGTCCGGGTGTACCCAGTGTATTTCTTCCTCAAGAGTTTCTGCCTCTGAGCTAGGGTATCAGCTTCCTTCTGAATTTAAAGTTTCCTTTCATCTCATAAATTGGGTCTCTGACTTGGGTGGGTTCCATGCTATGATCTTGATTCCTGATTCCCAATTCAGAGGCATCCTTTGAGTTTGTTTGTCCTCCTCTGGCTTCTGCTTTGGGCCTCGCACACAGTGGCTCTGCTCCAGAACAGCAGTGGGCAGTGCACCACATGGAGTGTTAGAGAAAGCAACCCTATCCTATACTGTCTCTAGCCTGTGGCTTCCCTGTGTGAACAGAATGCAGAAATGACTTCATGACTCCTGGGGATAGCACTGTGGACATTTTAGTGCCCAAATCACAAACCTGCCAGCTCGTGGGGCTCTTTCCACTCCCTATTCTCAAGAGCCTGTTGGTCCTACCTCTGCTATATCTCCACCATCTGTCCCACTATCAAATGCCATAGTCCTGGGGCTGGGCTTTGTTATCTCCCAACCAGGCCTGAATCTACTCTCCACCTATCTCCTAGCTCCAGTCTTGCCTCCCTAGTCCACTCTCCCCACTGATGCTCCTGGGATCTTCCAGGATGTGATTCTCTGCTTTATCTGCCTCCTGGCCTTTTACCTGGCAGGTAGGGCAGAATTCCCCTAGCATGACATGCATAGCCCCTTATGATCTGCTCAGTGCCTATTTCCCTGGCCTCACCCCTCTCAAACCCCTCCCGCATGTCTGCTCTGCCAAACACTTTCCAGCCTGCTATGAGGGCTATGGTTACTTTTGTCTAAATATGCCTGGTGGATAACTGCGGCAATGGCAGTCCATCTCCTCTAGGAAGCTTCGCAGAGTCTGTTCCTCCCAACATGAGTTGGGAAGATTCTAATAAAGAGGGAACACTGCTAAGGAATACAGGGTGACAGCGGTCCCTTCTTTGCTACTATCAGCCTAGTTTCTACAATTTAGCCAGATCACCCTAGAGTGAATTTTAGTACCAGCTTTACAATGAAAACAAGAATTCTAACGAAGACTACTTTGTTTTAGCTTGCTTGTTTATTGACTTACTCCAAAAGAAAACAAGCTTCCCCTTCCCGCCAAGTTCCTCAGAGGCACAGGAGGACACCAATGGGACGCCAGGACCCTGAAATGTGAAAGAGGTGGAAACCTGGCCAAGCTCTGCAGGAAAGCAGAAGGGACTAGTGTACCACAGTGCATCACAGCAGAGGAGGACACAGGCAAGAGCCTGGAAGCTCAGGGGTAGGTGAGTAAGAATTTCACTGGGCACAACACAACCACGGCATGTAACAGAATTTACCTTGGAAATTATAAACCAAGTACCGTATCTTCTCTTTTTGATTGGGCTAGAACAAACTGTCATCAGTTTTTATTTTTTTAAATTTATTTATTGTCTTAGTTACTTTTTAATC
>PVJA010041531.1:0-17835 GCA_004027025.1 Myocastor coypus
AATAAAAGTAAAAAAGAAGCCTAGAAGTTGTGCATGGTGGTACACGCCTGTAATCTAGTATTTGAGAAGCTGAGATGGGTGTCAGTGTGAGTTTGAGGCCAGTTTGGGTTCCATAGTGAGTTCAAGGCCATTTTGAAAATCTGAACAACCTAGCAAGACTCTGTGCCCCCCCCCCCAAAAAAAAAAAAAAAAAGATAAAGAGAAGTCTAGATGTAGGAATTGAAGTTTTTGAAAACACACACAAGTTGGAATACAGATTTTTCTTATTTTCAAAATTATACTACTGGGCTGGGTAGATAGCTCAGTGGCTTAAGTGCTTGCCTGGCAAGCGAGGGGTCCTGAGTTCAGTATCTGGTACCAAAAAAACCCAACAAGACTCTTTATTATTTATTTGTTTATTTGTTTGTTTATTTATTTATTTATTTAGTCTTTTTGAGACAGGGTCTCACTATGCAGTTTAGGCTGGCCTTGAGCTCACTTTGGTAGCCCAGGCCGGTCTGGAACTCTCACTGATCCTCCTGCCTCAGCCTCCCGAGTGCTGGGATTACAGGCGTGTGCCACCATGCCTAGCTAAGACTCTTTATTGATTTTGCTTTTTTACCCTAGTGGATAACAAAGTAGTAAGCTCTTTCTCAACCTAAAATGGTGGACGTTTATCTTTTAAGATGTTTGAAAATATGTTCTCCTACATGTTTAGGTTACTTTAAGAAATTAGCCTTTCTAATTCATCAGAAACATTTTTTATTTCATTATGAGGAACTAAAATTCTGTTTGCCGAATAGCTAACTTGTGTTTCAAAACCACTTTTTATATTACTTCCTTTTGAGGCTTTACTCTGTTTGCAAAAAGTATCTTTTTATCCAGAATGTTGGTGGGCTGTTTTTTTTTTTTTTAAATGTTCATTTACTCTTAGTTATATAAGAATATTCTTGACTGTTTTGGCCTTTGTTCATACAAACATGACCCATCTCCAAGATAATTTCATTGCTAGCAAGTGGTGAAAATCTGATTTGCATCACTCTTTTTCCTTACTCTAAAACTTGTGTCATTACGTAAGCTTGAGAATTCAATTTTGATGAACAGTTCAACATATGTACATACATATAACTGTATACATGTACACCTTTGCTACACTGTTTTGTTTTTTGCAGTACTGGTACAGGGGATTGAACTCAGGATCTTGTGTTTGCCAGGCAAGCATGCTACGTTGTAATATGTTGAGAAAATGAAGTACAATGATGTTTTTATGTTTAATTTATTTGTGTGATTTCATTGTTTTGTGGGCTGGCCTTGAGGGTTTTTATTTATTTATTTTTTTTTTAAAGAGAGATGGACAATGTAGTGCAGACTAGTCTCGAATTCACTATGTGGCCCAGCCTGGCTTTGAACTTGTAGTGATCCTTTTGCCTCAGCTTCATCAGTAGCCTGAAATATAGTAGGTATGTAGGAACACACACACACACACACACACAAATGTGTTTGGTACAGAGTCTCATTACGCAGTTCAGAATTGTAGTGATTCTCCTGTTTTCAGCCTCCCTAGTGCTGGGATTACAGGCATGCGCCATCACACCAGTACTCAGTCACCAGCTCAACCTGCCTGAGGGTGGGGCTGGTGGGGCATGAGTTACCAGGGATCAAACCCAGGACCCTGTGTGGGCGTTTAGTCCATTGAATAATATTTTAACCTAGATCTTTTAATGAATATCACGTCTTTGTTTTTATTTAAATATACTGTTTCTTTTAACCATTTTTCGATCTATCACTTGGACTTACATGTGCGTCTATGTGGTTTGCTCTGTGAGATCATTAATGGCTTGCTTATTATCATCATGGAACCTAGCAGTCCTGTTGCTGTTCCCATTCCAAGTAACATTGCTTTCATTACTCTACTTTTAATTATTTCAGCTTTATTCAGCCCACTATCAGAACTTCTCCCATTTGGTCTTCCCTATTTTGTGCCTATGCAATTGGTATTTAAAACCAAAATACAGAAACAGATGATCTGTAAACTCTTGTCTGTGCTTTCCTATGACATATTTATAGGTTGATCAGTTTACTTAGTTTTTAATTGGTCAGTCATTTTTCAGAAGGTGGAACTGCAAGGGTTCTTTTGCTTGATGATCAAACATGAGCTTGCATCTTCATTCGGATTTTAAGGTACCTAGGGAAATGTGATTAATCCCTACAAGGTCTAGGAAAGATGGATACAAGGTCTGGGAAGGATAGAAAGTGTCACTTATTAATATTTTTAAATGTACCCTCTTCATGTAGTTCTAAAGTTCTGTATTTAAAATTTATTTTTACAGAGCTGGGGAGATAGCTCTGTGGCAAAAGTGTCTGCCTGGCAAGTGCAAGGTTGTGAGTTTGAACCCCGGTTCCACCAAAAAAAAAAAAAATTTTTTTTACTAGTACATGTTTGTAGTACATAATGATTACATTTATTGTGAATTTGTACATATGCATAACACATCTTGATTCTTCTTTGTCCCCTTACCTTCCCGTCCTTCCTTGCTCCTTTGACTTCTGTCCCCTTTTCCATATTAAAAAAGTTTTCTTTTATTCTCTTTTGAAAAACCCTTGGTCCTCCTCTCCATTTTGTGCTTTCTTTTTCCCTTTTGAAAAAGATCTCCCTGTTCCTATTATTTGTCATTTATTTTGCCCTTTATATTTTTGGCTTTCCTCATATAAGAGAAACCCTGCAATATTTAAACTTGTGTGTGGTTTATTTTACCTAGCATGTTTTTGAAGAACATCCATTTACCTACAAATGCCTCAATTTATCCTTTATGGCAGAGTAGTACTTTGTTGTGTATAAATACCAGCCACATTTTCTTTATCCATTCATCTGTTGATAGGCATATAGGCCGTTCCAAGTTTTAGCATTGTGCTGCTGTAGACGTGGATGTATAGGTATCAGTGTAATTTGATGAATGTAACTGAACAAAGAGCAACAATTCTGTGTTTCAGTTTACTTTTCTGGAGTCTTATGTTGAAAATCGTTTACTGTTTGTTACTTCGTGCATAGTGTTTCCACAGTAAGCTCAATGGAATAGTTTTTGAGCTTATACTTAGGCCCTTAATAAACATAAGCAGTAAGAATTGGGGTAGATCCTTTTATAGATTCTTCAGAGACAGTTTGATTAGGAATATTGGCAGTCTTGAAGAAAGGAGGGGACATTTTGGTGGCTTTCTTGCCTCCAAGAATTTGGATTCTGTGAAATGGAATAAATATTCTTCCAGTTTTCTAGGATATCCTTTGTGTTTAAATGTTGACTCCCTACTCCAAGAACTACAGAGTTTAATGTGTTTGTTTCTTTCTTTACACATTCTTGAGCGGGAATGTAAAATGGTTTTCAATTCAAAGAATCAGACATACCTTCATTTTTCAGAATTGTTAGATATTTAGAATTTTTGTGTATTTTGTATAGGGTCTCACTGTGCAGCTCGAACTGTTTCAGCCTTCCCAGCACTGGGGATTACGGTGTGTGCCACTACACCAGGTCTTGGTGTCTGGTTCAGTGCCACCAGGGTGGGGTGGCATGGGATGTGGTACTGGGGATTGAACCTGAGTCCATGCACTTCCCTAGGCACTTAGACTGCTAAAGGTATCTCCGTGGCTCACATTGTAAATTTAAAATATTCATGCCACTTGTAGTTTAGTCTTTAAAAAGAAATGCAGGTATTTTAATATCCACATATATTGTCTGCTTTTATAAACATGAAGAATCACTGTTGTGCAATTACTATATCTGAGTTTCTGGTCCTTTATGCATCTTTAACATTTAACACATACAAATTTAATTACGTGTTCAGAATGATACAATTGCTGTGCATCTTCAACTTTGTCTTCCTTTTAAGATTTTGTGGTTCACTTAACACCCGAGTTAAATACTATATCAGTTTTGTGTGATGAGGGAGTTGAGCCAGCACCAGTAGGAAAATCATGATGTTGAGCCCGTGAAAGGTCTAAAGCGCCTCCTTGGGTGAGCTTAGGCAACCACAGGGATGGTGGTTTGATCCCTGGCGCCACATGGGACACTAATGTTAATGACGACAGTTGTGGGTGGGGAACTGAGGTGGCAACCTGTAGTTTACTTTGCAGCTGACCTGAACCAGTACAGTGCTGTGTAGGGGAGGCCCACCTGAGGATTGTTGCCAACAAAATAAAAAGAACTGGAGAAGAAGAGAAGTTGTTAGGGGGCTGCTGGTTCTTTTGAGCCCATGCTTCTGAGGAGCTTGTCATCCTCATTTTCTGTTGTTACTGAGGATGGCTTGGTTCAGTTTGGGGGAGTTCTAGTCCTTATTTTGAGCATCTGGTTTGAGAGGAGAAGGTGGTGTACTGCTCCATTTTCCTGGAGAAGCTTGTCACATTGGCTTTCCTGATGGGAACTTGGCTTTCCTCATTGCTCTAGGAGTTCAGTATCTGTTGCTTACAGTGGCTCTGGCTCTTACTTCTGGCTGTACTACAGATCCCCTCACTCTGCTGGCATAGGTCCTTTGTCCACCACTGAGCTTGGGGCCTTCCCAGTGCAGATCCATGAAACAAGCCTGCATGAGACATTGTCACGAGCTCTTGGCCTCCAGTTGGACTTGTGGGAGGCATTGTCATAGGCTGTAGGTCTTCAGCTGGACTCATGCAGGAGACTGCTGTGGGATCCAGGTCCTCAGCTGGATTCTTAGGTCTTTAGTGTATGGACAGATTTCCTACATTCCCTCTGTATATGACTCTTTAGGTGATTTATAAATAATCTTATAAACTGTGTGTCTTATATTTCCCTTGCAAAACCTCAAGCTACAACAGGAGACAAGATTGGGAAAGTTTAGAATGCCATTATTTAGACAATAGGTTGGTTTCTTTCTAAGTTCTTACATAATGAAGATGACACTATGAAATAAATGTTCTGTGTGTATACTTAGGAGAATGGAGAAAGAAGATAAGCAGTTAAATTATATTGCAGATAACTTAGCTCATTATTACTAGCTCCTAAACATAGTATATCTCACTCCAGAACTATCTAAAATTATGTGTCCCTTTTGTATAGGTTTCTCTGCATTCCTCAGCCATGTTTCTGTAAAATACTTTCATAGTGAAAAATGTACCTTGAACCTAAATATTCATTAGAATCCCATATTTATAATATCTATATAAAATTTTGTCTGTGCCCTTATGTTGGGGCTACCTAACCTAACTTTGTTTGAACATTTGTTCTCAAGGTAGTCTTTAGACCAGCAGAATTGAACAGCATCACCTAGGAACTCGGAGGGCATGCAAATTCTGGTCATACCCCAAACCTGAACCAGAAACTATGGAACAGAGCTTAAGAGCCTATATTATGTTTTTTTATTTTTTGAAATGGGCTCTTGCTTTGTACTTCAGGCTGGCTCTGAACTTACTGTGTCTATAGCCTGTATGATTGTCTTACCTCAGCCACCTAAGAACTGGGATTACAAGTCTGTAACCGCAAGCCTGACTGCTAATGGCCTGGGGTTTTTTGTTTGTTCCTTTGTTTTTCTGGTACAAGGGATTGAAATAATGGCCTGTTTTAACAAGCAAAACACTTCAGTCGATTCCAGTGCAAGGCCAAAATTTTCAGCTGATGAAAAGTAAATAAAGGAAGGTGTTATTTCATCTGGAAATTTGACTGTTAAATTGCTAGCAGAAAAGATTGATGAGGGGCAAAGTTAATGGGAAATCATGATTTTTGTTAGTCACTTTCACTGTTGGTTCATAGGCCAAAGTTGTTTCTCACTTCTCTTAAGTTGTGAAGATACATTTTTTCAATTGTTGCCCCTCCTTTTTGATTGAGTAGTGTTCCTAAGGTTTGAACGAGGTTTTCTGTATTTCAGCTATATCTCCAAGCCTTTTTTTATTATTTTGAGACAGTCTTGCTAATTTTCTACAGCTGGGCTCAAACCTGTGACTCTCTTGCCTTAGCTTCCCAAACTGCTGAGAACACATGTGTAAGCCATCACGCCAACTTACAAAAACAATTTTTATTGTCAAAACCATCAATGTGATATCAAAGATGAGATTTTGGGCAGTTTCATCAGCTAGTATAAACGTAAAGATACTTCCATTGTGTAGTATTCAGCTAGGTCATTTATTAAAAGATTCTCATTTCTGTTTAGAATACTAATCAGAGAAAGTACATAAATTGATACTGTATTTTTCCAGTGTCTGGGCAGTGGAAGTACTTTTAAAAAGATGATCTAAAGTTTGTCTTGTCTTTTTGAGACAGGGCCTCACTATGCAGTATAGGCTGGCCTTGAGTTCACTTTGTAGCCCAGGCTGACCTTCCTCAGCCTCCTCAGTGCTGAGATTATGGATGTGCACCGTCAGGTCTGGCATATAAGAGGGCTAGGCACTTTAGTAGTATGTTTGTTCTCTCTTAGCATAAATAAGTCATTTGTTCTTTAAAAACAGCTTTACGTAAATTCAATACACCCTATAATTCATTCAAAAAGACATAGATTATTGGCTTTCATGGATCCAGGTTATGTATGTGACTGTTGCTACCAGTCTAAATTTTGGTAATTGTTTATCTTCTGAAGTTTGGTCATCACAGAATTAAATCATTGCACCCAGTCTAAACTGTGTTCTTCAGCACATGAGTGAATAGACGAAAGGAGGCATATGGAGTAGTCTCCCTTTGTGCCAGGTTTTACTTTTCAACGTTTCTCAATACTTGGAGTCAGATGATTCTTTTTTATGATGCAACACCAGGTTTGGAGTAATAGCTTTAGGCTAAGCTATATCACAATGTCATTCATCTCATTTTTGTCATCAGTAAGCATTGTATAATCTCACATCTCACATCGTCACAAGGCGAATTCAGTAAGAGTTTTTGAGGGCATCATCGAATTTACATAATTGATTACACTTTATTTTGTTATTGCTAATCTCAATATTTGTAAATTCTAGTCTGTCATATTTGCATACACAGTTAAAAAGTATTATGTACATTTTGGCAATGTCTGGTCCTGGGCATCTGTGGGTTCAGAATCTTAGTTTTGCAAAGTGAATGGTTCTACTGAGAGATGGGTGGTCGTGATGGTTGCACAGCATTGTGAATATACTTAATGGCACTCAGCTGTATATTCATTATTGCTTTAAAACTCAAGCGTAACTTCTATGCCGTAAATCATCTTTTTTTTTTTTTTTTTTTTTTTTTTTGGTCTTTTTGAGACAGGGTCTCGCTATGCAGTTGAGGCTGGCCTTGAGCTCACTTTTGTAGCCCAGGCTGGTCTCGAACTCGTACCAATCCTCCTGCCTCAGCCTCCTGAGTGCTGGGATTACAGGCATGAGCCACCACGCCCGGCTAACGTAAATCATCTTTTAAAATGTGCACTTCAGGGGTTTTTAGTATATTCATGAAGTTGAGCAGCTATCATTACTAATTGTAGAATATTGTAATCTTCTCTAAGTGAAACACTGTCCCAATGAGCAAAAATATTGCTCTTTCTCCTTTGACCAGGTACTGATAGCCACTGAGGTTCTTTAATAATTTGAGTCTACTGGGCTGCGGAGATAGCTCAGTAGAATAAGTGCAAGGGCCTGAGTTCAACTCCTGATCCCCCCCCAAAGAAAGAAAAATAATTTGAGTCTACTACACATTTCATGTAAGTGGAATCACACAATATGTAGTCTTTTGTGTCTCCTTTTTTTGTTTTTTGTTATCTGTTTTTTTCTTTTCATTTTTGAGATGGTGTTTCACTGTGCAGTTGAGTCTGGCCTTGAATTCACATTGATCCTTTTGCTTTAGTGCCTTTTAAAAATGTAATGTTTTCAATGTTTGTTCATAAAACATCAGTACTTCATTACATTTTTTTGTTGGCAGGGTTTGTTTGCCATATATTCCAGGCTGGCCTTGTCACTGTGTCACATATATTGGTTTTAAACTTGTTTCCATCTTGAGTGTTGAGATTACAGGCATGCACTATTACTTACCCTTGCTTCTGGGTTATATTTTCAGACGTGAAGGTGTCTATTGTATGTAAATTTTACATTTTGATATATAGCCATAAGGATATTTTGATCAATAATGGGCTTCAGACACGACAGTGGTCTATAAGATTGCAATGGAGCTGAATTTTTTCTGCCACCTATCATAGACAGATTATAGACATTGTGACTTTGTATCAGTGTCTTACTTGTGGGAATGCTGGGGTTAGCAAACCTACTGTGTTGCTATTTGTGTAAAACACATAGCACAGACAATTAGGTGTAATATAATTATGTGTACTTAATAATGAACAATATGCGTTTATTTTTATTGTTGGAACATTCTTCTATTCACTAAAAGGTGTTTACTATAAAAATGAACCATGTCACATTGGCCACATTGTTACCTTTATCTTCATGTTACTGTCTTTATTTCAAGAGGCCACACAAATACCTGTTCTGTATCATCTATTTTTGTATAAGTACAGTGATAGAAATAGCCCACTGTGGCATACATGCCATAGGTTTGCCTCCAGTGTAGGTTTGCACAAGAGTGTAACAGCACATTTCTTATAATGCACCTGCATCTATAACATGTGGCTGTAGAGCAGTTTGTTTTTTCTTTTTCATGTCTGTCTTAGTTACTTTTTACTTGTTGCTGGGACAAATACCTGACACTCAAAATGAAGGAAGGAAAGGTTTATTTAGCTCACAGTTACTGGAGGTTTCAGTCCATATTCAGCTGCTCCAAAGCTAAGTGGAACAGAGCAGAGAGCATCAAGTTCATGGCGGCAGAACAGCAACAAAATGGAGACAGAGGCAGCCAACCAAACAGGGTAGCAGATCAACAACTCATGTCTGTCTCTCTGTCTCTCTTTATATTACATTCAGGCTCTCTGCCTTAGCCTCTGCCTTAGACTACACCCATAATCCCATCAGTACTAAAACCCATAATCCCAGGGATCATGGATCAAGTCTCAAACTCTAGAAGTCCCCGTCCAATGACTACTGAGGCTTTGGGGGGACAACTAGACATAAACCATAACAATGTCATAGCTTAAATCATTGCTTAGTACAAGATCATGAAGATTTCACTTCCATGCTTTTTTCCTAGAGTTTTGATAGTTTAGCTATTTAGGTAGGCCTGTGATCCAGTTGTAGTTAGGTATGTACATGTTATGCAGCAGAGTTCCACAGTCTTTTGTATGTGATTCCTAATGTCTCTGTTATCATTGAAAGCACTTTTCCTTCCCATCATGAGTTTACAGTGGAAATAAATACTAATCCAGCTGTGAAGCTTGCTTTAAAATGTTTTAGTAATTTTATATGATGTTTCCAGTATTTTTGCAACAGAACTTTAGTAACAGAGTTGCATACTGTGATTATGTCCGAAGGTAGGAAGAGAGATGCTATTTTCATTTGTTTTTAATCCTTTGAAATTGTATTATGTAGTTGTCTTGGTGATTAGAAAAATAGAATGGTCTCAAGTGTCTTGGTAGTGCTAATCCTAAGAATGCTTTGTGTTGTTGTTAGTTTTCCATGTTAGAAGGTGCTATTTTTACAAGTAGGGAGGATGAGTAGTAGAGATAAATGATATAACTGAGGACACATACATAGCTTGTTAATTGGTTACAAGCAAGAACTAAAATCATGTGTATGCCCCTCAAACGATGATTTCTCTGTGGTTGTCCATACTGACTAGTAAGTAATAAACATTTCATCGAATGCTTGGGATGTGTATGTCCACATATAGACAGATGAATGATAGAGGAGGAAGAATCTTGCTGGAGGAATTAAGGGGAAAAGATCAGTATTGGAAACTATAAAGTAATTTTTGACTTCAGAGAACTGGGCATTTTTAATTTAACGAGAGCAAATATTTACAGTAATCAATTCTGGTGTGGTAATGAAAGCATGCTAGGCATCATACATTTCTTTGCTTGTTAGTTTTAAACATGGTTCTGGACTGGAGAGATAGCTTGGCAGCCTAAATGCCTACGTGGTGGCCCAGGCCTGTAACCCCATGCCTGTAATCCCAGTGCTGGGGCGACTGAGACAGGAGGATCATTAGAGTCCCAGCTGTGTAGTGAGACCCTGTACCAAATGAATGAATGATTAAAAAATTTTAAACATGGTTCCAGCAGTTTGACTCAATACCACATGGATGTGATTTACATGTAGCAATACAGTTATTCATTGTATCCATAGATGTTGGTTCTAGTATCTAATTCACTGTGTAAGTGGCTTTAATGTTTATAGATAACTTATGTATATCCTCCCATAAACTACTGGGAATTGAATTCAGTACCTTGTACTTGCCAGACAGACATTTGTGCCACTTAGCTCTATCTCCCTGGCCCTGCTCCTCCCATAAGCTTTAAATCATGTCTCACTGAATAGTACCCAGTGCAGAGGAAATTATGTTAATAGGTGCTATTCTGTATTGTTTAGGAAATAATGCTCCCAGTTGGACATTTAGCTTAATTGCAGTCTCCTCCTATCCCCTAAATATTTTTAGCTTTTTGTTGGTTGTAGAAGCTGTGGATGTAGACTATTATCTTTATCATGGTGTTTCGATTCATGAACTGAATGAATGCTTTCTATGAATCTGGTTGCAAACTAAGTTGGTCACAAACCAAGTCAAATTCAGTGGTTAGGTTCAGTGTTGGCCTTATGGAGAAATCTCATTTGGTTTCCCACGAATTCAGTTTGCAATCAGAGTCATGTACAAAATTAAGCTTGTGAACTGAGATACCACTGTGTTTCACATTGATAAAGGTTTAAGAAATTTTCTATTACTTAGTCTGCAGACATGTCCTAGATACTGTTCTGTTTTGAGGAGACAGCTGTAAAGTAACACTTGTATTTTTCGCCTTCCCTTTTAATGAATTAGCTTTAGTCTCTCCTGCACAGCTCAAGACGTTTATGCTGAGTTAGAAATTGTTAATGGTAATATCTGTGTCTGGGACCAGTGCTTAACTTTTGGGAACAATTGAGTAAAATTAGGCTTAGTGAGTTATATCACAGAATTCTTGGTTAGAGGTAAAATTTGCTTGTATGTCTGTTCTCTTTGCCTGTCATCGCTATGATTGTTCTTTAAGGTCAGTTTTTGTTGCTTGTTGTGGCTGTTTGTCTGACATAGGGCAGAGCAGCAAGTTTAAGGTGAAGAAGCTTCAGGTGCAGCTTATCATGTCTGAAGACAGTACGGCAGCTTACGAGCTGATTATAATACACTTTATATACATTTTTTTTTTTAAACTACATTTATGGTATGGCTGGCTCAGCCTGCCCTGGGGTGGGGCTAGCACAGCATATGGTGCCAGGGATCAAATCGTGGTCTCTGTGGTTGCCTAAGCTTGTCTAAGCAGGCTCTTTAGATTGCTGGGGTATCTTGCCGGCCTCTATATACATTTTTATCTGAATTTTTTCCAAGAACAAGTCGTTCTTGTGAAAGATTTTAAGATGAGGGGAAGCTACATTGCATCCGTTGATAAATTCAACTTCAAATTTTTGAGCTTTTGTATCAAGGGAAAGTAGCTATAGGAAAGTCAAGGGGCCAAGTGTGACCAGAAGGTTAGAAGACAATAGTTTTGGGGATAAATATCTGACCCAAGTGATGAAGTGAGTTACTTTCATCTGGACAATTGAAGAATTGTGCCATTTTCCCTTCCATCAAAGATTAGCTGCTGTTTGACCTAGCTCTTAACATTTTGCTTTTTTACTTTGCATATATTCTAGGAAATGTGGTTTGGCGTAATTTGGTTAGTGATGACAGTTAAGTTGTGCTTGTATTTTACCCTCTCAAACATCAGCAGTTTGACTTTCTGTTTTTTTGGTTTTTTTTGTTTTTTTAAGACAAAAGGTTATGGCTTTCTGGTTTTAATTTTGAACTCTGAAAAGAAAGATAACTATATAAATCTAATGAAAGATTCCTCTTCCCTTTTTATATTTATTTTGTCTTTTTGAGACAGGGTCTCACTATGCAGTTCAGGCTGGCCTTGAGCTCACTTTTGTAGCCCAGGCTCGTCTTGAACTCACACTGATCCTCCTGCCTCAGCCTCCCAATTGCTGGGATTACAGGCGTGTGCTACCACACCTGGCTCTCCTCTTCCCTTTATAGTTTTTTTCTGAATCTTCATAAAATTTATGGAACAAAATGATCAAGTGGGGCAGGCCATAGGAAAAGCCTGGTAAATGTTAGGGAGAGATGGGGATTGGCTTCTGGGCAGATAGGCTGCTTTATGCCTGTTTCTACCAAAAAATCAGTGTACACATGAGTGTTGATGATGGTAGTATTTTTCATGGATCAGTCTAGTCTTCACCATTTTGAGGGAAAGACATTTAGCAGAAAAGACTTGGTTTGTCTCTATGCACCCAGCATGAAGACTATGTATATGGTATATGAACCTGTGATTGTATACATAACATAATTTAATCTGAGCCAAGTGATGAATTGAAATACTGCCAGGTATCTTTGAAATGTGACTGCTTTGATGGCATGCTAAGTTGGTGCGCAGAGAAAAACAATACTTCATTTATATAACTTCTGGTATGGGCTGATGAACTCAGTAGAGTGCTTATGTAGAGAAAGGCCCTGCCTAGATCCACTCTCTACCAGTGTACAGAAAAAAAAAGAATGTAGACTTAAGATACCACACTTAAAATTAAGATAGTTTTTGTGAAGGTTGCCATGGATTATTTCCTTGAATATAGCACATACTTCTTTGACCTATAGGATTGTAATCCACAGAGAACATGCATTGTCCAACTTCTTAATGACTAAGAGCTACTGAGTAATGAGCTTCATAAAATGTGTGTGGTCGTGAATGGTTTGTTAACTAGTGTAAGAATACTTGATACTTTCTCAGTTATGTGGGTGTTTCTGTAGCTTCCAAAGCTGATGCAAGAGGTCCCTAAAATGATGAAGCTTTATTAAAACCAATTAGATATGTTAAGATTTTGAGTAGAACTAACTTACTTCCTTAGCTGTTTGGAGACTTTTTTTTTTTTTTTAAATTTTGTTTGGAGACTTGGATTTCTGCGATACATTTTAAGATAGTTACTGTAGTTTAGCAAAGCAATTTTCACATCTGAAATCTGTTGGTGTACTTTGAATCCAAGTCTCAGGGTCAAACCTGGGGTCCTTAGTTGTTTCTTTTTAACCCCATAAAATTGAGAGACCTTCTCACAGGGGAAGATTTGCCAACTTTTTTCATTTTCTTTTATTTTTTCTTGTAGAAAATAGAAACTTCTGTACAAGTAGACAAAGTAATGAACCCCCATATGTATGTGACTCAGCTACAACAGAGAGCAGCCTAAATTATTCCAAGGCCAAATCTACATAGCAGCATATTTCACTCATAAGTATTTCAAAATCTTGCCTCTAAAAGATAAAGACTTTCTTACTAAGCCCACTTCTTTTTCTTTTTAAAGTATTTCTATGTTCAAAAACAATAAAGAATAATTTAGAGACTATGTAGAGAGGGGGACACAGGGTAAAAATTAAGTACAACTGATATTTATTTGACTTTCAGGAGAGAGAGATACATAACAGGTAGACTCAGATCTGTAAATCAGAATTAATTGCATTATCAGAAGATGAAATTAATGCTCCCCCTACTCCTACACTCTGCCAAGATTTCTTGCCTTCCTCTCCTGATCTTTTCAGTCTGTACTATTCCAGAGTGATCTTTAGTTCCACTAGTTCCAAATGTGTGTTCCCAGACCAGATGTATGTCTGCTAAAATTTAGACTGATTGCCAGCTTCATAAATACTTGAAACGTATTATGTTTACGACAAACCTGTTTGTTATCTCTGCTAAAGCTAGCTTTTCTATTGCAATCTCCCCCAAATCTCTTTTCTCCCCAGTGTACTATATGGTAGGTTTAGGACCCTACCTTAGTTCCTGTATTTGGTCTTCCAGTTTTGTATAAGACGTTCTGATTCTCTCTCCGAGATACTTGAGTTCATATTCAGTTACCATTGTCTCTCCAAGATCTAGAAACAATGCAATAACCTCCTAACTGGTTCATTGTGTTTACATTCCTTTCTAAGTCTGTTAATCTTATTTCAGATGAAGTAAACATTTGAAAGTGTGTATTATTTCTTTTCTTTAAAGACTCTCCCTAAATTTATCATTGCTTTTTGAATAAGATCTAAGATTACTACTGAAGCCTTTAAGATTCTGTGTAAGCTTGTCCATTACTGCTTTTTTTGGCTTTTATTTCTTACTGTTGTCTGCATTGTGATTATACCTTCTTTGTCTTGAACAAATCAAGATTCTTTTTATTTTATTTATTTTTTTAAACTCATGTTTTTGAAACTTTATTTATTTAATGGCCAGCTCAGCCTGCCCTGGGGGTAGGGCTGGCACAGCGTGTGTCGCTGGGGATCAAACCACAGTGCCTGTCGTTGGCTAAGCTTGCCAAAGTAGGCGTTTTAGACTGCTGAGCTATCTTGCTGTCCCAAGATTCTTTTTAATCTAGAGTTTTTTTTTTTTAAACTGTTTATAATACCCTTTCCATATGTCTGTCTTACAGGAAGACAGATTAGATATTCTAGTGATGCCTTTCCTGATTATATCTTTTTTTTTTTTTTTTTTTTTGACCAGGGATTGAACTGAAACCCTTGCACTTACTAGGCAAGCACTTATTTTACTGAGCTATTTCCCCGGACCCTTGATTATATCTTTTTACATGCCTTTTCCCAATTTTTCTATCACCAAATTTCTATCATAGTGCTAATCATAAATAAGAATTATGTATTTTATCAACTTCTTCCCTCACCTACTAGAATATAAATTTTGAATTGTAAAATGCAGCTCAGTGCTGATGAATACAAGGATCACGTAGTGTGTGTATAAGGGAAGATTTAGGCTAGATTGATGTTAATGATAAATTTTTTTTTTTTTTTATGAATTAGACTCATTTTACCAGTGGTACTGTTTATTTCATTAAGTTAATTCCAAGTTGAAGAGTAAAAAGATAGTTACCTGATACGTTGCCTTCAAAAGTTTTAACCAGTACTTTAGAACAAAGATGCTTTGTATCTGGGCTCAGTGGCACACATCTGTAGTACCAGCTGAGGCAGGAGGATGGCAAGTTCCAGCTGGAACAAGTCTGTAAAACCCTGCCTTTAAAAAAGGGCTGTGATTGTAGCTCAGCATTCCTGTGGATTCAACTCCCAGTACTTCAAATACAAAAGATAACAATAACTAAACTCCTTACTGTTACCACTGAGCTTTTAGAAATATGGAGCCATTTCAGAGCATTGGTAACTATATTAAACTATTAAGTCCTTGAGAATGGGGACCAAGAGCAGATTGCTTTCTTATACTTACTAGTTGTAAATTTTTCTAATGCATACTCATCTCTTCATGTCTTGACTTTTCCTTTTTCCTACCTCATGTCTTCATTTTAATTGATGTGAAGAACAGTTTACGTCCTCTGTTTTGAGTTAAATTGGTGTTTTCAGGTTATGTTTCGTATTGCAGCTAAGGTGGTGAGTGAGCTCAAGTGAAAAAAGACTGGTTCCTTCAAATAAGGAAGTTTCTGGTTGCTGTTAGTTCTGTTCCCTATAATAGTCACTTCCAGTAAAAGTTTTGGGGCCACAGACTTGCTTTGGTTTGAATGTTGGCTTTACTTAAAAATAACTGAGCAGCTTTTCTCTAGTTATTTGATTCAGGTTTTTTGCTTTAACCTTAGTATTTGTTGATACATGGCTGGGCTGTTGTGGAGACCTGAGATAGAAACTTTAAGGTGGCCAGCATATTAACCTGACACAATAAACCCCAAATAAACTTTTTCCTTGGTTGGTGTTTTGGGAGTTCACATGTCTTCACATTTTGTATTTCTTTCTATATTAAGTTAAGAAATTTGGCTAGGAATTTGGGTAGAGTAGTTCCTAAATGCTCATCTTTATCATCTGGAATGCTGTCAAAAAACACAGGCCCAAACTTGAATCTGATTAAATGGATGTGGGGAGAGGGAACCCCAAATTGTAGGGTTTTAGAATAAGTTCTCAAGTGAGAATGGTGCTACTGAGCTTAGAAGTATACCCTGAAAATCACTGGGCTAGATAGTTGAATAATTTGAAAGTCCCAGCCAGCAGTAGGATTTTACTGCTGTTTGACAGTAATGCCATGGTAATAATTGAGACTATATGCCAGACATTGTGTGAAGTGCTTTATGTGCACTTTCATTGGATTCTCATTGTAATTGGTGGTGTGAACCTCCTTCAGTGTATTAGATACATTGACACACATCATGGTAAAGTTGAGATTACCCTGGCTTTTCTTTTGACCAGTTAAATTGCTTTCAACCTTGATTTCTGAAGTTTTTACAATTTCCATATACCTTACATCTTACATATTTGATTTACCAAAGTTTTGTTTTTCCAGTGGCGAAAATTGCAAGCTGGCAGCTAATTCCCAAAACCTAGTTTGAGGGCTGGCCAAATAGCTCAGCGGATTAAAGTGGCAGGCACAGGGGGCAGGGGCCAGGGGCTAGATCCCTGGGCCTACTTCATTTGAGACTGGGGGTGATGGCATGTACTTGTAATCCCAGCTCTTGGGAGGCTATAGACAGGCAGGTCACTATACTGTGAATCCAATCCAGTAGTGAGACCCTGAATGTACTGTATGTTGACCCTTCCCTAAAATATAAAGAACTCAAACAAACCTAGTTTGTACTGTGTAATTTAAGCACTTGTGTTGTGTTTTATTTCTGTTTTGCTAATCAGCCTTATCTCCTTAGTCACATTGACAAACTTATTTGAAAATATGGAGACTCTCATTTGATTACTGTGTAGTGCTCAGCAGAATGCTGTTCTGCATTCTGTTTATGTGGTGGGAGTGGAAGATATCATTTTTGCAGGTGTGTATTAGGCCCTTGGGTTTTTGTACATAGTTACTGTGTTAGTTACTCTTCGCTCATTGCTTCTGACACCCAAGTGAAGGAAGGAAAGGTGTTTCTGGAGGTTTCAGTCCATACTCGGTGGGCTCCAAAGCAGACTGGCACAGGGAAGAGAGCAGCAATTCATGGCAGGACAGCAACAAAATAGTGACGGAGGCAACCGACCAACCAGGGGAGCAGAGAGCAAGAGAGAGAATCTGTTTCTCTGTCTCTCTTTATGTTACATTTTAGACTGTCTGACTCAGCCTTACCTCCTCAGGCCACACCCATAATCCCAGCAGTACTCGGAACCATAATCCCATTAGTACCAAAACACTTAATCCCCGTGGATCATGAGTCAAGTCACAAACTCTATAAGTCCCTGCTCCATGATTTCATGACCCCTTGGGAGGACAACTAGACATAAACCATAACAGTTACTCTTGAATGCATATTTATAGAGTTCAAGTTCCTTGCCACTTTTAAGTTCTTTTTTTTTTTTTTTTTTTGTCTTTTTGAGACAGGGTCTCACTATGCAGTTCAGGCTGGCCTTGAGCTCACTTTTTGAAGCCCAGGCCGGTCTCAAACTCGCACTGATCCTCTTGCCTCAGCCTCCCAGTTGCTGGGATTACAGGCATGTGCCACCACACCCGGCCTCTTTTTTTTATTTTATTTTATTTTTTTGTCTTTTTGAGACAGGGTCTCGCTATGCAGTTGAGGCTGGCCTTGAGCTCACTTTTGTAGCCCAGGCTGGTCTCGAACTCGCACCAATCCTTCTGCCTCAGCCTCCTGAGTGCTGGGATTACAGGCGTGAGCCACCGTGCCCGGCCCCCCGCCTCTTTTTTTTTTTTTTTGTCTTTTTGAGACAGGGTCTCGCTATGCAGTTCAGACTGGCCTTGAGCTCGCTTTTGTAGCCCAGGCTGGTCTCGAACTCACACCGATCCTCCTGCCTCAGCCTCCCGAGTGCTGGGATTACAGGTGTGCGCCACCACACCCGG